>OX421971.1:4282041-4554541 GCA_949128135.1 Parasteatoda lunata
TGATAAAAATCGGCTGAATAGTTCCCGAGAAATTGAATTTCAAAGAAGTAGTCTATTTAAAATTTGATTTCTCTGGAACTATTCTACCAATTTCACTCAAATTTTGTATCTTTCCATGTAAAATTTCATACTTTAAAATGACGTAAAAAGATTGCATATCTTACAATTCAAACATTTTGTTTTGCTTATTAGAACTCGACTCTTTCGAATGACATCTGAAAGCAGATGTTATTTTTCTATGCTTTAAGTTGTTTAAATCTTCTCATCTTTTTTAAATAAAATAAAAACTACAATTGTATGAAACTATAATTAGACCCATTGTCACATTTGCTGCAGGAACTACCACTTAAAATGTTAGCTAAATTTATATAAAGATATATATCGAAGAGCCATTACATTATGACCACCCTACTAATAACATGTAAGACCACCTTTAGCCCTCAAAACTGCTAGCACCCGCCGTGGCATTGATTCCACAAGGTGCTGATAGGTAGTCTGAGGTATCTGGTACCAAGCGCTCACCAACTCGTCCTGCAATTTCCTCACATTGGGAGGGGGTAGCGTGGCAGCACGAATTTGGTTTTCCAGGTAGGACCGCAAATGCTCTATTGGATTAAGGTCAGGTGAATTTGGGGGCCAAGACATAACTTGAAAGTCACTGGAATGTTCCTCGAACCAATCCATGACGATTCGACCCTTATGACATGGTGCATTATCCTGTTGGTAAACACCATCCCCCTCAGGAAAAACTGTTGCTATGAATGGGTGAACCTGGTCTGCAACTATGTTCAAGTAGCTTACAGACGTCAGGGATTGTTCTATGAGGATTATGTGCCCCATGAAAACATTGTTCCTGGGTGATAAACCATGAAAACCTGGACGAGCCCATTGTTATAGATGGAGGGTGGCCATTATGTAATGGCTCTTCGGTGTATATCCGTCGTTGAACAACCGACCCAGTTTTGGGTTTACGACTACTAAAGTTCAACTCCGTAGCCTTTTCATTTTGAACCCATTCCAGAAAACAAGGAAACTCAAGGAACAATTATTGGGAGAAGTTTGCCTTCGTGGAGGACTTATCGATGGAACTCACCCGCATTTGCGCTACCTGGATACCACGGTTATCCTGATGGCAAGGGCACTCTGTCTACGACTGAGGATATTTCACGTCAACACTGTGGTCGGTGATGCGTATCAACCAGCTATCACCTCATTGAAAGAGCCATCGGTTCTCTCTATAAAGATATGTGAAAATAAAATGGCATCTGGAACGAATGATCATCTATAAAGGAAACCTAGTAGACCAGAGAAAAAGATCGCTGAAGATATCTTTGAAAAAAAATCAAAAATTGGAGGTCACTTATAAGACAAATGGCAGTTAGTCTTGCATTTAAATGGCAAGTTAAATGGCAGAGAGATTACTGCCTTATTTTGCGCACTCTACAATTTATTACTTAGTGTCATATTTGCTTGTTTCTTACGCATTGGTCTTGCATGCTCAATACAAAGCAATGGCTTATAAGACAAGGAACCGAAAGCACAAATTGAATAGCACACAGAAGGATTCCTTTTTCTTTGCCATGAAAGCCCCAAATAATATTTAAGAAACGAGCTTCTCTAGATACTTTGTAGTTTAAAAGTTGTTGTTTTTTTTTCCCCTTCATTTCAAATACAAAACTTTTTAAATCTAGGCAGGTTTTAATGATTTTAAGAACTTTGATCATGTTTTGCATTCGTGTGGAAACATACAATTTTCTAAAGATTACCATCCTTAGATTTTTGTTCTATTATACGTAAACAGAGTATATTTTGTAAACAATAATTTCGATTATTTTTTTTTAGCAATCATCAAGTTCTAACGAAAAGAGCTATTATAGAAGATGTGTTTTCACTGAATCGGGAGTTACAGAAGCGTCATTTTTAAATAACGAATTTTCTCCTCTGTAATTTCTCAGGAATAAACGTACAGGGCTGTCCTAAGAACAGATAAGTAAGCATTTACTAGAAAGACCCTCTTATCGGAGGAGAGCTGTATTCTCTCTGCTTGACCCATTCGGAGTCAAGGTCTAGGTTAGGGTGGATAGGTGATGAAGTGCATCAAATAAATAATATTTGTTTTGATCGAGAATAAAATACAGTTGAGTCCCGATTATCCGAGTTGATGCGGACCACTCGGATAACCGAAAAACTCAGTTAAAGCGATGAAAATAGAGTCCTTATTATACGCACTATAAGAATCTATGTAAAATATTAATTATCACGTGATACTATACTGCTTTATTGTTTTTACGCGACTGAAACCAGTTTGAACTTGTTTACGTTCGTGTATCAACGGGTTAAATGAGACGATATATAATGTAAATTTGACGATAGGATAAATGAGACGATATATTATATAAATATGGAATATTTATTATATCAAGCGTTATATTAGTATATTATAATAATGAGATCAAATTATGAGATGCACTGTAGTGTTTTAATAATGGCATGCTTTGCATGATTTTATAGGCAATACTTTTATATTTAAACATACATGTAATAGGTTTTAATTTAGGAAATTTTTTATAGACTTCCTATTTGTATTTATTTTTAACACATTGCATGACAATGAGGGCTCAGGGGATAGAGCGTTTGCTTTCCAATGAGGTGAACCAGGTTCAAATCCCAGCGGTGGCTGATCGATACGAATTCCGCATCCAGCTCACACTGACCACAGTACTAACGTAAAATATCGTCAGTGGTAGTCGAATGATGGGTTAGAGTCCTTTTGCCTTCAGGCTAACAGCGGGAGGTTTTCGTGGTCTCCCTTTCCATGTAACGCAAATGCGGGTTAGTTCTATCCATAAAGCCCTCCACGAAGGCACATTTCTCCCATTGCATAATCCAGGAGTTCCCTTGTCTTCTGGATTAGATTCAAAATGACAAGGCAAATGAGAATTAAATATTAGTAGTAGTAAACGTAAAATTGGGTCGGCTGTTCAACGACGGTTATAAATAAGCATTTTAAATTTCAATAGGAAAAAAAAGTGAAACTCGTACAAAGCATATTCAAAAAAAGAAAATGTTTCTTTCTAACTGATTAATTGTGATTTTTCGAAGTGATATCTGCCAATTGAGTGAGGATGATGCCACTCGAGAAAACCTTGAAAGAGCAACGACCGAAATGAAGGTAAAACGCATTCTCAGAAAATTATTTACTCTTTCGGGAAAAGTCCTTGGATGCCGTTTCTTATCTGCATAGTACAAATAACGTAAATTCATTCCCTTCCATAATCAGTTCGATTCATTCATCAAAAATATCTTCCAGCTCAGAGGAAAAACAATGGCGTCGCATCAAAAGTGAGCACCATTTTTCTTGATGAAATTACATCTGTTTTCTACGAAAGCTAACTAATTACAGTCGGACCCCGATTGAACGAATTCATAGGGACAGAAAATATTATTCTCTAAATCGAGGATAATTCGTAATATCGGAGAGAAAATTTTTAAAAATTGACTATCCTCATGGAATATCCGAAAATCTCTAATAAGAAAATACAGGAAATAAATAGAAATCTTACACTTTTTTTTCAGGAATTTAAAATACAGCGAATGATTGATTTGCATTTCGTGGATAAGGTTTGCTTATTTCTTACTTTAAAAAGTTCTTTTTTCGACGTCATGAAGAGAAGAAATGTACATCTTGGCTGCATTAGGTAAGTTTTCAATATTTCCAAAGAATCAGAAAAAAGTAACAGTTTTCACTGGGGATTCATTATCATCGACTTCTGTGTCGCTATGCATTGTTTCCAATAAATCTATAACTTCATAACAGATTTGTTGGCCACTCTTTCAGGGGCACCCAATTAGGTGGGTCAGTAAGGGCAGAGAACATCCTTGCCCGGGATTCGAACCCAGATCCTTCCTGATGCAAGGGCAGTTCCCCTACACAGGCCGGTCGGCAAACCTTTCATCCGTTTTTTCTTTCTAATGTGGAATGGCTTACGTCATACAGACAGATTTGTTGGCCACTCTTTCAGGGGCACCCTATTAGGTGGGTCAGTAAGGGCAGAGAACATCCTTGCCCGGGATTCGAACCCAGATCCTTCCTGATGCAAGGGCAGTTCCCCTACACAGGCCGGTCGGCAAACCTTTCATCCGTTTTTTCTTTCTAATGTGGAATGGCTTACGTCATACAGACAGATTTGTTGGCCACTCTTTCAGGGGCACCCTATTAGGTGGGTCAGTGAGGGCAGAGAACATCCTTGCCCGGGATTCGAACCCAGATCCTTCCTGATGCAAGGGCAGTTCCCCTACACAGGCCGGTCGGCAAACCTTTCATCCGTTTTTTCTTTCTAATGTGGAATGGCTTACGTCATACAGACAGATTTGTTGGCCACTCTTTCAGGGGCACCCTATTAGGTGGGTCAGTGAGGGCAGAGAACATCCTTGCCCGGGATTCGAACCCAGATCCTTCCTGATTCAAGGGCAGTTCCCCTACACAGGCCGGTCGGCAAACCTTTCATCCGTTTTTTCTTTCTAATGTGGAATGAATTACGTCATACAGACAGATTTGTTGGCCACTCTTTCAGGGGCACCCTATTAGGTGGGTCAGTAAGGGCAGAGAACATCCTTGCCCGGGATTCGAACCCAGATCCTTCCTGATGCAAGGGCAGTTCCCCTACACAGGCCGGTCGGAAAACCTTTCATCCGTTTTTTCTTTCTAATGTGGAATGGCTTACGTCATACAGACAGATTTGTTGGCCACTCTTTCAGGGGCACCCTATTAGGTGGGTCAGTAAGGGCAGAGAACATCCTTGCCCGGGATTCGAACCCAGATCCTTCCTGATGCAAGGGCAGTTCCCCTACACAGGCCGGTCGGCAAACCTTTCATCCGTTTTTTCTTTCTAATGTGGAATGGCTTACGTCATACAGACAGATTTGTTGGCCACTCTTTCAGGGGCACCCTATTAGGTGGGTCAGTGAGGGCAGAGAACATCCTTGCCCGGGATTCGAACCCAGATCCTTCCTGATGCAAGGGCAGTTCCCCTACACAGGCCGGTCGGCAAACCTTTCATCCGTTTTTTCTTTCCAATGTGGAATGGCTTACGTCATACAGACAGATTTGTTAACCACTCTTTCAGGGGCACCCTATTAGGTGGGTCAGTGAGGGCAGAGAACATCCTTGCCCGGGATTCGAACCCACATCCTTCCTGATGCAAGGGCAGTTCCCCTACACAGGCCGGTCGGCAAACATTTCATCCGTTTTTTCTTTCTAATGTGGAATGGCTTACGTCATACAGACAGATTTGTTGGCCACTCTTTCAGGGGCACCCTATTAGGTGGGTCAGTAAGGGCAGAGAACATCCTTGCCCGGGATTCGAACCCAGATCCTTCCTGATGCAAGGGCAGTTCCCCTACACAGGCCGGTCGGCAAACCTTTCATCCGTTTTTTCTTTCTAATGTGGAATGGCTTACGTCATACAGACAGATTTGTTGGCCACTCTTTCAGGGGCACCCTATTAGGTGGGTCAGTGAGGGCAGAGAACATCCTTGCCCGGGATTCGAACCCAGATCCTTCCTGATGCAAGGGCAGTTCCCCTACACAGGCCGGTCGGCAAACCTTTCATCCGTTTTTTCTTTCTAATGTGGAATGGCTTACGTCATACAGACAGATTTGTTGGCCACTCTTTCAGGGGCACCCTATTAGGTGGGTCAGTAAGGGCAGAGAACATCCTTGCCCGGGATTCGAACCCAGATCCTTCCTGATGCAAGGGCAGTTCCCCTACACAGGCCGGTCGGCAAACCTTTCATCCGTTTTTTCTTTCTAATGTGGAATGGCTTACGTCATACAGACAGATTTGTTGGCCACTCTTTCAGGGGCACCCTATTAGGTGGGTCAGTGAGGGCAGAGAACATCCTTGCCCGGGATTCGAACCCAGATCCTTCCTGATGCAAGGGCAGTTCCCCTACACAGGCCGGTCGGCAAACCTTTCATCCGTTTTTTCTTTCTAATGTGGAATGGCTTACGTCATACAGACAGATTTGTTGGCCACTCTTTCAGGGGCACCCTATTAGGTGGGTCAGTAAGGGCAGAGAACATCCTTGCCCGGGATTCGAACCCAGATCCTTCCTGATGCAAGGGCAGTTCCCCTACACAGGCCGGTCGGCAAACCTTTCATCCGTTTTTTCTTTCTAATGTGGAATGGCTTACGTCATACAGACAGATTTGTTGGCCACTCTTTCAGGGGCACCCTATTAGGTGGGTCAGTGAGGGCAGAGAACATCCTTGCCCGGGATTCGAACCCAGATCCTTCCTGATGCAAGGGCAGTTCCCCTACACAGGCCGGTCGGCAAACCTTTCATCCGTTTTTTCTTTCTAATGTGGAATGGCTTACGTCATACAGACAGATTTGTTGGCCACTCTTTCAGGGGCACCCTATTAGGTGGGTCAGTGAGGGCAGAGAACATCCTTGCCCGGGATTCGAACCCAGATCCTTCCTGATGCAAGGGCAGTTCCCCTACACAGGCCGGTCGGCAAACCTTTCATCCGTTTTTTCTTTCTAATGTGGAATGGCTTACGTAATACAGACAGATTTGTTGGCCACTCTTTCAGGGGCACCCTATTAGGTGGGTCAGTGAGGGCAGAGAACATCCTTGCCCGGGATTCGAACCCAGATCATTCATGATGCAAGGGCAGTTCCCCTACACAGGCCGGTCGGCAAACCTTTCATCCGTTTTTTCTTTCTAATGTGGAATGGCTTACGTCATACAGACAGATTTGTTGGCCACTCTTTCAGGGGCACCCTATTAGGTGGGTCAGTAAGGGCAGAGAACATCCTTGCCCGGGATTCGAACCCAGATCCTTCCTGATGCAAGGGCAGTTCCCCTACACAGGCCGGTCGGCAAACCTTTCATCCGTTTTTTCTTTCTAATGTGGAATGGCTTACGTCATACAGACAGATTTGTTGGCCACTCTTTCAGGGGCACCCTATTAGGTGGGTCAGTAAGGGCAGAGAACATCCTTGCCCGGGATTCGAACCCAGATCCTTCCTGATGCAAGGGCAGTTCCCCTACACAGGCCGGTCGGCAAACCT
Source organism: Parasteatoda lunata (assembly GCA_949128135.1). Classification (NCBI taxonomy): domain Eukaryota; kingdom Metazoa; phylum Arthropoda; class Arachnida; order Araneae; family Theridiidae; genus Parasteatoda; species Parasteatoda lunata. The sequence continues at coordinate 4,289,121 of OX421971.1, forward strand.
TTCATCCGTTTTTTCTTTCTAATGTGGAATGGCTTACGTCATACAGACAGATTTGTTGGCCACTCTTTCAGGGGCACCCTATTAGGTGGGTCAGTAAGGGCAGAGAACATCCTTGCCCGGGATTCGAACCCAGATCCTTCCTGATGCAAGGGCAGTTCCCCTACACAGGCCGGTCGGCAAACCTTTCATCCGTTTTTTCTTTCTAATGTGGAATGGCTTACGTCATACAGACAGATTTGTTGGCCACTCTTTCAGGGGCACCCTATTAGGTGGGTCAGTAAGGGCAGAGAACATCCTTGCCCGGGATTCAAACCCAGATCCTTCCTGATGCAAGGGCAGTTCCCCTACACAGGCCGGTCGGCAAACCTTTCATCCGTTTTTTCTTTCTAATGTGGAATGGCTTACGTCATACAGACAGATTTGTTGGCCACTCTTTCAGGGGCACCCTATTAGGTGGGTCAGTAAGGGCAGAGAACATCCTTGCCCGGGATTCGAACCCAGATCCTTCCTGATGCAAGGGCAGTTCCCCTACACAGGCCGGTCGGCAAACCTTTCATCCGTTTTTTCTTTCTAATGTGGAATGGCTTACGTCATACAGACAGATTTGTTGGCCACTCTTTCAGGGGCACCCTATTAGGTGGGTCAGTAAGGGCAGAGAACATCCTTGCCCGGGATTCGAACCCAGATCCTTCCTGATGCAAGGGCAGTTCCCCTACACAGGCCGGTCGGCAAACCTTTCATCCGTTTTTTCTTTCTAATGTGGAATGGCTTACGTCATACAGACAGATTTGTTGGCCACTCTTTCAGGGGCACCCTATTAGGTGGGTCAGTAAGGGCAGAGAACATCCTTGCCCGGGATTCGAACCCAGATCCTTCCTGATGCAAGGGCAGTTCCCCTACACAGGCCGGTCGGCAAACCTTTCATCCGTTTTTTCTTTCTAATGTGGAATGGCTTACGTCATACAGACAGATTTGTTGGCCACTCTTTCAGGGGCACCCTATTAGGTGGGTCAGTAAGGGCAGAGAACATCCTTGCCCGGGATTCGAACCCAGATCCTTCCTGATGCAAGGGCAGTTCCCCTACACAGGCCGGTCGGCAAACCTTTCATCCGTTTTTTCTTTCTAATGTGGAATGGCTTACGTCATACAGACAGATTTGTTGGCCACTCTTTCAGGGGCACCCTATTAGGTGGGTCAGTAAGGGCAGAGAACATCCTTGCCCGGGATTCGAACCCAGATCCTTCCTGATGCAAGGGCAGTTCCCCTACACAGGCCGGTCGGCAAACCTTTCATCCGTTTTTTCTTTCTAATGTGGAATGGCTTACGTCATACAGACAGATTTGTTGGCCACTCTTTCAGGGGCACCCTATTAGGTGGGTCAGTAAGGGCAGAGAACATCCTTGCCCGGGATTCGAACCCAGATCCTTCCTGATGCAAGGGCAGTTCCCCTACACAGGCCGGTCGGCAAACCTTTCATCCGTTTTTTCTTTCTAATGTGGAATGGCTTACGTCATACAGACAGATTTGTTGGCCACTCTTTCAGGGGCACCCTATTAGGTGGGTCAGTAAGGGCAGAGAACATCCTTGCCCGGGATTCGAACCCAGATCCTTCCTGATGCAAGGGCAGTTCCCCTACACAGGCCGGTCGGCAAACCTTTCATCCGTTTTTTCTTTCTAATGTGGAATGGCTTACGTCATACAGACAGATTTGTTGGCCACTCTTTCAGGGGCACCCTATTAGGTGGGTCAGTAAGGGCAGAGAACATCCTTGCCCGGGATTCGAACCCAGATCCTTCCTGATGCAAGGGCAGTTCCCCTACACAGGCCGGTCGGCAAACCTTTCATCCGTTTTTTCTTTCTAATGTGGAATGGCTTACGTCATACAGACAGATTTGTTGGCCACTCTTTCAGGGGCACCCTATTAGGTGGGTCAGTAAGGGCAGAGAACATCCTTGCCCGGGATTCGAACCCAGATCCTTCCTGATGCAAGGGCAGTTCCCCTACACAGGCCGGTCGGCAAACCTTTCATCCGGTTTTTCTTTCTAATGTGGAATGGCTTACGTCATACAGATAGATTTGTTGGCCACTCTTTCAGGGGCACCCTATTAGGTGGGTCAGTAAGGGCAGAGAACATCCTTGCCCGGGATTCGAACCCAGATCCTTCCTGATGCAAGGGCAGTTCCCCTACACAGGCCGGTCGGCAAACCTTTCATCCGTTTTTTCTTTCTAATGTGGAATGGCTTACGTCATACAGACAGATTTGTTGGCCACTCTTTCAGGGGCACCCTATTAGGTGGGTCAGTAAGGGCAGAGAACATCCTTGCCCGGGATTCGAACCCAGATCCTTCCTGATGCAAGGGCAGTTCCCCTACACAGGCCGGTCGGCAAACCTTTCATCCGTTTTTTCTTTCTAATGTGGAATGGCTTACGTCATACAGACAGATTTGTTGGCCACTCTTTCAGGGGCACCCTATTAGGTGGGTCAGTAAGGGCAGAGAACATCCTTGCCCGGGATTCGAACCCAGATCCTTCCTGATGCAAGGGCAGTTCCCCTACACAGGCCGGTCGGCAAACCTTTCATCCTAAAAAGATTAAAAATTATTTTTTAAATCTTTTTTCCATTGTCACTTAAGTCTATAATGATGTTTAGCTGACGTCACACTAGCGAGAGGATCAATTGTTAAAATTTAATGACAAAGTGGATATGAACAGAGCATACAAGACTTTGCGAAAAGGAACCTTATAATTACCTAGATTTAAGATCATTTCCACCTTTGTTAAAGCATTTTACACGCTTGAAAACCCTAAGTCAACCTCCATTAAAGGTTTTTATCTAGAAGGTAGTTTTCCAAAGTTTTGGATTAGGATAATGTGCGTAGAATAGAGCAGATTATCACAGATCTCGTTTTAAGGTAAAAAGGTTTACACGTAAACCGCATAACAAACCTCTTTGCATTAAAAGGTTTTTGCTGAGTTAAAATAAACCTTATTTTGTTATCTGGGAATACTACCATAAATTTTAACAAAAAAAAATTGTAGAAAAATATCTGTTTCTCTTTTCATCATTGTATATTAAAGCAAAAATAAAAATAGGCTATTACTTATTCGTTTCAAAGAAATAGCTCATGAGTGTTAGGACGAACTCATAAGTATTAAATGTCAACTCGATTATCCTAGCCTTCATCTCAGCACAAACCCTTTGATCAGGAACATGAATTGCCTCTCTTGAAATTTCATCAATCTCTAATGCCTCAATCACGACTTCGTTACCTTCGAAAATGTTTCGCAACTTCCACTTTGCAACAAGTCTGCACCTTTACGATTCTTCGAGCAAAAACTCTAAATTTTCCATTTTTCAAATCCTAACCTTTCAGAAACACATTTTTTAACGAAAGTACGTTCAGACGAAAATATTTTATCCGAAGAGCCAACACAAATTCTACCTTTAAACATTGCAACAAACCTTTACCAAACTTCCCTCAGGGGACTGATCGTAACACGCTGACTGTGGGCCAGGCTGCGAAGAGACCGAGGGTGTGCTGTGAAGTACTCGCTCGCAAGTCGTTGGGCTCTCAGGGACTGTTGTGCATAACATCCCCTAATAAAGATATTTCTTTTATAATCTCTGACAAAGTTGGAGCTTTAATATTAGCAACTAAAATGTATCTACCACTACAAAATATAATTCTAAGATAATTCTAAGATAAGAATGCAAAATAAAATATAATGTTGAAGGCATGTTAACTCGATTCTATAGTGGGGTACCTTTTCATAGATGAAGGTTGACATTGACATGATCGATAACAACTCTCCCCACGTGGGTGACCTTCGGACGTGATGTGAACATGCCTACCTTGGCAGGCATGCCCATAACGATTTAAACACGCCTACTTTGATGGATGGTTCACACTGAACAGTTGACTTGCTATTTGTGACTGCCACATTGTCCTCCTCACACTGTTACTTTTCTATCACACAAAGTGCAACGTATACACTCTACTGCTAAAAGACAACACAGAAGTGACCACAACCGTGAACTTTATAGCTCTCATGACCAGAACTAAAAAAGTACGGTGATCTTAATACAGCTCTGCCGGCCTCTCACAAAACAACAATGGATTAACTAGTGGTATCCATTCATCGAATTCTATCACAGCTATAATTCTGGTGGGGGAGTACTGTAGTGTATCTATACCACTCACAAAATACACTTCCAATTCACTAAGTATATAAGACATGTTAACTCGATTCTATGGTGGGGTACCTTTTCATAGATGAAGGATGTCGATTACTCCTCGCCCCACAGCAACCTAATTTGGATTTGTAATCATAGAATTGTATTATTTTAGGCTTAAGTGGTAGTTAACACAAAAAACCAAATAGAATTCTTCATATTATTGCTTCATAAAAATTAAAAAAGTTGCGAACATTTTATTAAAGGTTTTTCTTCAATTTATTTTTCATTATTTAGCATAGTCACAAGTGTTTCATTATGCTACGGAATTCTCATATCAAAACGAAATTGTTTTTACAGCTTCAAAAATTATGCTTCAATATTTAAGTTCGCTACATTCAAGTAATTTTGATAAATAAGGGAAACTTTGACTCGCATAGCATTGGAAAACAAGTTTCTTGAGGTGGTGCTATAATTTTGAGAATAAAATTTCTATTTTCTAACAAATAAATGCCGAAAAATAATTCATTGTTTAATGCCATTGCAGTGACCCTCTTATTGTCAATAGTTTCTGTTTAATCGCAACGTCCATATTTAAATTAATTACGAAGCATCTCTAAAATATCCAAATTCCATGAGCAACAGCCGAATTCACGGTTGATGAAGAACGTATTCATTTCAACGTATGTTTTGTTGAACGTATTCCTGCAAAAAATTCATTTTATGAACAAGACTAATCTTTTTGATATCGGCCAAACACGTGACCTGAAATTTAATGAAAAGTCTTAAATTTAATACACCGGGTACAACAATCTAGGCTTCTGTCGCAGAAAAAAAACTTGAGTCATATTTAGTCCTGTGTGGTCATTTAAGGTTTGAGAGAAATTGAAGCATTGTGAAGCAAATCTTTTGATATGCAGTTTTATCTGCCAACATTGAAGAAATAAAATAAAGGAGATTTTACTAATCTTGGGTTTACTACAACTGATGTTCGTCATTTTGGCCCCCAATCCAGAAGACTCTGGATCAAGTAGTGGGAATCACTTTCTGATAAAACTAACGCGCGCATTTGAGTTAGATGGAGAGGAAAGGTGGGGGGAACAATTGTCTTCGAAAATTAGTTGGAGAACCTACCCATTTTTAAATTTGTTTGATTAATTTAAAGAATATATTAAGACGCGAAAGATAAATTTGAGATTCTCTCTACTCCGAGAAACAATTCTTATAGATATTTTCTGTAGATGTGAACTATATTTTATCGGCAATGAAATTTTATTACCAGCATCACAGTCTCCACGTTTTTTTTTTTTTTTTTTTTTTTCGTAAGACATTCTCTAAATAAAAGCAAAAATTTGCAGCGTTTCTCCAGCTATTAAGAACATTACCGACGTATTATCTGATCTTTGTACTTTTCAATTAATTTTAACATCGTGTAAGCCTCTGTTGTTTTATAAAAAAAAAAAATTTGAGCCAAATAAAGCTTTAATATTAGTTCCATATCAGTTGGAATCAGTTTAACAATTGCAAAACTCTGATCTAATCTTTTATTCGATTTAACAAATCACGAAACAAAGTGTCTGATGAACCCATCTGGAATCAACTTATGCACTGCTAGAAATTTCTCAGCAATAATGCTTAAATATGAATTTATTTAATTGTTATTTTAACATATTCAAATAACCATAAATAAGATGGTAATCAAATTGAAAGTACGAGAAAACCCGTTTATTGTCTGCTTTCGTCTAATACGGTTAAACAACCAGAATTATATAGCATCAACTTAGCTCACATAATGAAGAGTCCCGCAGTAGACTGGATCGTTAAGACACTGTTCCCGGCGGATCACCGAAGTCAAGCATCACTGGCCGCGGTCAGTAGGCTGGTGGGTGGCACTTGGATCAGTCTGCGTAGGGACCGAGGGTGTGCGGTATTGGCCCTCCTCCCTACCGTTCTACCGTAAAGTGTCCGACTTCGCGTGCAGATCGTCGGGCTAGTGGCGGGTGCCATCCCCTCTGCAGAGGATCAAAATTGTGATGGCATGTCTTCGAATCATCCTCAGGGATGTTTCCCAGACCGTCGGCAATAGCCCATTGTGCAGCTATAGTACGACGTTAATGATCAATAACACATAATGAAGACATTTAGCTCCTTGCAACTACGTACATATTATAGCCGAGAGGACTAATCTGTCAGTCTCATGAACTAGGGTTCGAGTCCCAGCGTTAAGACCACACTACTTCCTCCATTCCTTTCAAAATATGAAAAGTTTCCTCCATTGTCCTGCACTCTCCTTTACATTACCTAATAAAAAGCCTAACTCCTATGTTCAGTTAAATTTACAGTTTTAAAACCATGTTAGTTGTAAATGGTTGGAAAAAACCGTATAGTTTTGTATTCGTTTGTTTTTTTTTTTTTTTTTTTTTTTTTTTTTTTTTTTTTTTTTTTTTTTTTTTTACCACACCAGTTGTGTAAACGGTTTCAAAATCGTAAAGGTAAAAAATATTCTTTACTTTAAACTTGACGGTTAATCGGATGGACAGACCGGTTATTTTACCATAATTATTAGAATGAAAATTCTAACAGTGTGACCCATACTCGAATTGCTCCCACGCCTTAACAAATTGTATAAATATTTTTAGTAAACTTTCTTCATTTTGGATCTAGAATGGCTTAAAATATGAATTCAAATTCAATGCAGAACATTGTAAATATGCTTGTTTTCTTGATTTGAAATTATGATTCATAACGGAGATCGACGGAACGGAAGTGTGACGAGATGATGTTATAATTACACTAGTGTAAGAAATCCGAGACTTTGCAGACTGGGTCGATTATCTCTAGAGCTATTGGACCTATTTTAATGAAATTTGGTTTGTACGTACATTGATACAATACAAAACAAATAACCATTCATCAATTGTAATACACACTCCTCATAATTGTGCGTAACACACGATGGAGTCGGAAGGTGTGAAACAGCGATTCCAGAATAAACAACAAAAAAAGGGTTTATAGGGGGATATGGTCCCCTCTTACACAGGCCTTGTAGCGTAATTTCCTACTTGAAATAAGGCAGTTTATCATTTCCTTTGGCAATTCTATACCTTCCGACTCCAACCTTACCTTTCGAAGAAAGATCATGCGTATCTATAACAATTGTTGAATGTTTTGTATAGTATCAATGTATGCACCAATCAAATTTCATTAAAATCAGTCCAGTAGTTCCAGAGATAATCGAGCCAGTCTAAAAATTCTCTTAATTTCTTGCACCAGTGCAGATTCAGTCACATATAAAGGGCAATTAAATAACGCGGTTAAATGTTTTTCTAATGGTATAGTTTAACTTGCATTACCGTACATAAAAGTACTTGTTAGAAATTAAGTTAAGGTTTATAAAACTGCTGGTAAAATGTTACGCAATGAATGGAATGATTTAAAGTATTCTATTCATTATGCAAGTAGATATCCAATTTATGAAATCAGGACAAAACGATTCACGTATTATCATTACTTCAATGAGCAAATTTATGAAAAATAAAATATTTGTGTATTTTATGGCAATTTTTCTGATTCTTTTTATTGTAATACCGTATTCTCTTCCACCTTAGTTTCTAATACCATAATGTGCTAAATTTATATATAATTAGTCGGTTCCGATATAAAAAAGCATAATAATTATTAAAATCATAAGAATTTGTAAAACATTTGACAATATTCGTGTTATTTTGCTTTTTTATTACGAAAAATTGCTTTTTTAGAAACAAAAAATTTGCATCGAACTGGAAATAGAAATAGTACAATAGGCTATAATTTTCATGACAATCCCATGAAACTTTTTTGATAAACTCTTTAGATCAATAAAAAAAAAAAAACTTGTTGAGAGAAAATTTCGAAATAGGGTGTCAAAACATATTTTATAGTCATTCAGGGACGATTTTAATTTTTTTTAAATTTTTTTATTTATTTATTTTTTATTATTTTTTTCCCGCCGAAACTTGCTTTTTCTACTCTGTATTGAAATTAGTTGCAAAATGTGTAAATTTTTTCTCTACAATTTGAAGAGAAATGTAAATAGAGTTGAAATTAACAAATAATCTTTGAAATTAAGGAAAAATTTAGCGCAGGGAGCTTATTTAAACTTCAAAATAAATCGACAATTTTTTTTTTTCAAAATTTAATTTTTCATGTTATACCATGAATTATGCATCAAATTATTTTTTTTTATGTTCCCTATCTAAATATAATTGTAGTTGTAGTTCCTTTACGTCGCACTAGAGCTGCACAATGGGCTATTGGCGACGGTCTAGGAAACATCCCTGAGGATGATTCAAAGACATGCCATCACAATTTTGATCCTCTGCAGAGGGGATGTCACACCCGCTTCGGTAGCCAGATGACCTGCACACGAAGTCGAGCACTTTACGGTGAAAGAGCTAAATGAGGACCCATACCGCACACCCTCGGGCCCTGCGCAGACTGATCCAAGTGGTCATCCACCTGCACGCTGACTGAAGCCAGTGATGCTTGATGTTTGTGGGGATTTATCTTACACTAGGTCAACTTTCATTTATCAAAAGGTACCTCCTGATAGAATCAAGTTAACATGTCTTATATACTAGTGATTTGGTATTTAATATTTATAGTGGTAGTTACGCCACATTACTCCCCTTCTAGAATTTTATCTGTGTTAGAATTCGATGAATGATACCACTAGTTGATTCATGCTATTTTTTTATTTTTTATATATATATATATTTATAATTTTTGCTCATTATATTTTTTCTTCATTTTTTTGTTTATAGCATTTTGCTCATTTTTTCCCCTTCATTTTATTTATTTATTTATTTGGTTAGAGCATTTCGCTCATTTCCCCCCCTTCATTTTTTGTGTAGAGCATTTTGCTCATTTTTTTCCCTTCTCAATGTTGTTTATTAACCGGGAGATTTTATTTACTTCACCGGATTTTTTTTTTTTTTTTTGTTTTCTTTGAACAGTATATTTTTTATTTAAGCAAATCAACTATTTAATGTTGACCATCCATCAATGTCGACGTGTTCATATCACGTCCGAAGGTCACCAATGTGGGGATTTAAATTTTGTCTATGTCAACTTTCATCTATCAAAAGGTACCTCCTGATGGAATCAAGTTAACATGTCTTATATACTAGTGATTTGATATTTAATATTTATAGTGGTAGTTACGCCACATGTTAAATATAAATAGCTCCTGCAAGTAACAGCAATATAGCATTATTTTTTTTAAAAAAACTTATTATAAGTCCACCGTAGCCTTTTAAATTCAGAAGTTTAATTGAATAAGGATATTTAATCGTTTCATCGCTTTCTACATTATTTAGAGCCGTACAACTTTATTTATATAGATGGCAGCACCTTTCTAAAATTTTCACTCATTGAATGTTTTTCTGTTTTATTTTTTCAAGATTATCTAAAAAGGGGTCAGCATTTGATTTATTTCTTAAATTTTCTTAATAATTTGGCAATTTATATTTTACTTTGATGTGGCTAATCTATCAGTAACTTTATCTTTATTTATTATTTTTCTTATTTGTGGGCGTCTCTTTATGGCGATAGAAATGGGCTGCAGGTGGCGTAGAGCAGAATTCGCTACCTATGGCAACACTTCCCATGCGTGTGGAGAGTCAAAGAGGGAGGAAGTACGTTAGTTTCTCTCTTGATTTTCATATAGATTAAAGTCTTTTAAGTTGGAACTGAAAATTACATTAAACAAAGTTCTAAAGAAAAGCATCACAGAAATTTAAAAAAATATATTTATTAAATAAAAAGGAAACATTTTAAGAAAAGGGAAAATATTGTAGTACATTCCTATACAACTGAAAAAACGAGGAGAGGGAAGGGAGAAGGACAAAAGGTATGAACACGGTCTCTCCCTGGATGGCGTATTCGAGCGTTGCGATCGCCAATTATGTCTTAGTCCGTGTACTTTTAAGTCATTATTAAGACTTACTCTGTAGTTGTTTGTCATTTATTTTTCTTTGCATTTACATTTCAATTTTTTAATTGCTTTTTTTTATTTGATTTTCCATTATGGGGTTCGGGAGTACTGTCAGTTTTTGGTTTCACCACTGACAACAGAAAGGCTCCTGTGTGTTAGCAGCAGTGTGTCCCCTGATAACGTGTAATTTATAAATTCTAACAGGTCGTGAGCCTAAAAAAAAATTTTTAAAAATTAATATCACAACATAAAGTGTAGAGTTTGCCACTTTTTCTGTGTTATCCCGTATTTGGCAATTATTATGTAAAATATCAACTGTTGTTATTTTTTGGGTAACATCATAGCGTGCATGCGAGATCTTCCCAAATACATTTTTTATTTGTTTCATTGAAAGTTATATCGAAGGAATGCGCAATATTGTGAACACTACGAGTATGATAATATAAGGTTACATGCTTTCTGGGATATGTTATTGAAAATCAAAATGGGAAACGGGTGGTGAAGAGCAGAAATCTTTACCTACAGTAACATTTTGCATGCTTCCCCCATTAGCGTGTGGAGAGTCATCGAGAAGGAATCACGTTAGTTTCTGTCTTGACTTTCAAATAGAATGAAAACTTTTAAGTTAGGATACTATACGGACCTGATAACTAAATCAAACATGGCTTTAAAATAAAGCGTCAAGAAAATTAAAAAAAATATTTCTGACAATTAATTACGAAAAATATTTGTGATTGAAACCCTCGAATACGCGATGCTTTCTTTAAAAACTAAGTTTTAGTTTTCATTTCTACATAGTTTCCTAACTTAAAAGATTTTAATCTATTTGAAAATCTAATCTAATCTATTCGTCATCTAAGGCTCTCCACACGCTAATGGTGAAAGAATGCAAAATGTTGCACCTGTAGCCCTATCGATCGCCAATTAAAAGAAGGAAGCATCAACTGATAAGAAAAGGGATGTCAAGACATGGAATCAGTTTTCTCTGTGCAGAAAGAGATGTTTCTCTGACAGGCAACCCTTTTACTTTGGAAAAAATATGATTTTGGGGAACCTTAGGCTTCTTAGAGGACTTTAAGAATGGCTCCTTAAAGAGAAATTCCCGCTATTCGTGATTTTTCTGCATGTGGAAAATACGCCTCTTGACCTGAATCTGATTGGCTTAATTTTGCGTCTGTAAATACTTTTCACTAACCTGGTTACAGATTCCTGACTTACATGTGAGAAATTTAAGGCAGTGGGAATAGTCTTTAATGTATTTACGAACGTTATCACGTTCGAGCTTTTTGGTGCTAAATCTCGACCTCCCTCTTTTTAAAACACACACTTTACCTGGCATGATTGTAATATTTGTACAAAATATCTTATTTTCCGTTGAGTGATAAAAAGTAATTGTCTTATTATAAATACTTTAAAAAATATGAGTAATCAAGAACCATCACAGGAAATTACCGCTATCGCTGATTCTGATGGAACTGTTGGGAATCAAGTATGTCAGCTGAATGTTATGAAATTATTATGCAATATTGATAGACTTTAAATTAATGCATATACAATAAAACCCGTGTATAACGATACCATAGGGTCCTACATAAAATATCATAAAATATCGTAAAAGACGAGTTATCGTTAAACAAAGTTTAAACTCTAAATCAATTTAAAATTAGAAATTATTCAGTTGCACAAGAGCACATGTTTAAAACTATTAAATGTTTTAACTTCTTATATGAGCTTCAAACGATAATTGTGAAATAGCTATGCATGAAACAGTCTAACATTCCTTAAATTTGTTTCATAACAAATCAGAACTCATTAAAGAAAATAATCAGTTAATTTTGCTTACTTACTTTTTGGAGCCTTTAACATTTACATGCACATAGATTTCAGTCCATCTAATGAGTTCAAATAAACATCTAATACAATTGGTAACCTTGAAACAAAGTCTTGCAGAGTGTTAATGATATGGCACTCTCTAGTGAAATTTGAGTTAACAGTAATCTGTCTCTTCCTTATCTTCTCATCACTAGAAAAAATTCTGCTAATATCTCATCCCTTGCACTGCTAAAAACAAATTCAATTCATTCAAAACATCATTGTTTGAATTTAAAAAGTTTTGCATAAGGGAAAAGACAAATTGATCTGTAGAAAGCATCGGCAATTGGAATTAAACAAACTGCAGACTCTCCTTTTTCCAGTTATTTTAGTCTACTTATTATATTTTCTTCTTTCTTATTATTTTTTCTTCAAAGAAAAAAAGTTTTTTGTCCAATAATTTTAGATAGTAGATTGTGCCAGTAAATCCTTACCCTCAGAAACTCAATAACATGTATTTTTTACATCAACTGCATAAGGAATTAGAACTTTATTATACAGATTATATATAAACATTCTGGACTAATCGTTTTCGATAGTAGTTTATCCTTTGAAATACTTTATTGTCAGGCGTCTGCTCACGGCAAATGTACTATTGTTCAATGTACCTTCACAAATTCAACTTAAGGAAAAACTGTAGTTTCACAAAAGACTTTAAATAAAGCAAGTTCTAAGATTTTCCCCTCTACCTCTTAAAATTTTGTTTTTGTATAACCTAGTCAAAAATGTTCTCATAATGGAAATAACTTTTAGCGCTAGTATCGTTAAATCCATGTTTTTATTAAATTCTGGTGGAAATTTAACTATGGACAAAGATTTCTATGGATTTTTGGAATTTCAAATTTGGATAAAATTTTAAGCCTAAAATTTTATAATAGCAAAATTATTTTTTAATATCTGGGGAAAAATATATAGAAACTTAGTTATTTTTGTTTGTAGTGACTTTGAAAATATTTTCTCTCTTTAGGTACCATATTTTTGTGTTAATTTTTTAATATTTTTAAATTTCGCAAATTATGTTTAAATTTCCACAAAATAGGTACCTCTAAAAAAAACCGAGACAGACCCCTGATTACGCCCACATCTAATGGCTATTAAGCCAGTTTAGGGGAAAATAAAACAATTTAATTTTTTTTTTTCAAACTGGAGTAACGCTGTAAGGTGTACAGTTGTCAACTATGAGAATTTTTTTTCTCCCCATTTTCCTTTCTTTGTCCACATCAATCAGTCAATTATTAATGATTTCTCATTCATGCTTTTGTGTTTGCTTTGCAATCAACCAGCAAATTTTTCAATTATTATTATTATTTTTTGAACATCTAGGTTTAGTGTATTTTCCAATATCTAACGGCTTCAACTTATCAGATCTCTATAACTGTTTGCACAAAGCAAGACTCTCAAATAGGGATGTAAGGACTAGTGATTTGTCTGCGTACTAAATATTTGGTTGAATAGCCACATTTTTTGTTTTGAAAAATCATAAATGAATATTGTTAATGTTTTTTTTTTATGTATATAACTAAGTATAGATATTTTTATATATGAATTAAGTTTAGTTATTATTGAAAAATAACGAAAAGTTTAGGATAAGATAGGTAAGCATCAATAAGACTCCAAAACTTGAGTACTTTTTTTATTGGGTGTTTTTAAAAAGTGCTTAATTTTCCTTTTTTGAAAATGAGATTTTTTTCTTTACCTTGTTGATTTTAGCCACGCATTATGCAAAAGGGTGATTTTCACATTGTCCTATTCAGCATTTTCACAATTCATTCAAACACAATGCATTTCGGCCTACCCTCGGTCCATAGCCTAGTGAAAGCGCCAATCATTTTATGTGTTTGATGAGATACTTGCTGGTCCTCCTGATACTGAGTTGGGTTCAGTAAGATTCTAGCCCTGTCATGTGCAACTCTGCTGCATTTTGCAAGATATTCTTAATTTTAGGCTTCATTTTCCACCCTCTGAAATTGAACCAAAAAATCTATCTTTTTATGGTGGTTAAGATAAGCAAGAAAAGAGTTCCTTATTAAAAACTAGTATAGTAGTATAGTGCTTAAAAATATTCTTTTAGTGCTTAAAAAGCACTTAAAACATGCTCATGTTTTATTGAAAGATTGGGCTATGCACCTTGGATTGGTGTCTTTTTTTGAGGATATAGTAACCTATATTGTTTTTCCTATTATCTAACCTTTTCCTTTCCTTTTTCTTATCCGCCTTTTCCTTTTTAAGGTGTAGATTTAACTTTAAATATTTTCTATGTATCTTTTATAATTTGGAAATCAATGTAAGTGAAAAAGAGCATTTTTATTCAAGAAAAAGACTCAATGGTGGGTTGCAGTGAATAGTCTTGTTAACTAAATCAAATTCTGCTACTCAAAAGAAGAAAGCTAACTTAAAAAGAATAAAGGAAACTTATGACTTTTATAATTCATTTGCACTCATAAGAAGAAATTGTTATTTCATGTCAACATCTATTGTTAAAAATATTATTTGTTTCATTTTCTTTTTATATTATTTGTGTCACACACTGAACTGATCTTAAAGACATGGTTCCTAGTAGAACACCATAGTCAAGCATCACTGACTGCAGTTACTAAGTGGGTGGGCAACCACCAGGCTACGTAGGGACCGAGGGTGCGTGGTATCGGTCCTCATTAAATTGTTCTCTAGTAAAGTGCTCGACCCTGTGGCAAAATCACAGCGACACGGCAACATTGTTGCAGAACATTACAGAGTTCTTGCAGAAAGATTTTTCTTTTGAAAAGCAGAACATTTCACTTTTCTTTTGTATAGAAAATCCATGCAATGTTTCGATTGCACTTTCAGCAATTATTGATTTTAATTTTCTAGTGGATTTTAAATGTCCCTATATATTTAAAACAATATGGAAAATTTGAAATGTGTATTTGAGTATTTACTTTTTAAGGCAATAATTCTATCCAATTTTTGGCAGTTATTGCTATTGATTTCTCCATAGTTTTTAAATGCATTTTTATTACAACAACCTTATCTCGAAACGAAGCACACATTCGAGGAGTCCGATTCGCTCGGTTTCGTTGTCGGATTTTTTTCCGGCAATTACTACTACAGATTTCATTATTTATAATTTTTTTTATATATTATTGTTTTCTTTAGTAAACAACGCTTTTGTTACTTTAAATCAGTTACATATATGTTTGTTAATTATTAAAAGTATCTTGCAGGAAGATATTACTGGTGGAGAGTTTTGTCACAGATAGCTCAAAAATATTCTGCCACAGGGGTGCTTAGCTACCAAAGCAGGGGAGCCATCCCCTCTGAAGAACAAAACAGAAAAGAAAATAATTTGTGTAACATTTTACTGTTTTTAGGGGAGTGAAAGTGGTGAGCAACAGGTGCCGCCCCCAGCTGCTCCTCAGCACTCCATCTGGTCTATTATTAAGGGTATTGCATTAAGGGCTCTCATCGTTTACTTCATTACCAGTTTTTTCAGACGTCCCCAGGCGAATACTTCTTCACAGTCATCTAGCATGCCTACAAAAACATCTCAGAATCTTTTTCCTAATGGAACTCATATAGTATGTATATTATAATTATGCTGTTTATTTTTTAACCCATTTTAGGTCAAACAGAGATTTTATTAAATGTAGCCTATAATTTTCATTGAAATATGTTTACGTTGCATTCATTAAAACAAAACAAAGATTCGTGTATGAAAAGTAATATTTTCATACCTGCCACTTCTCCTGTTTTTTTTTTTTTTTAAATCAAAACTCCTGTATTTTACGGCTGTCTCCTGTTCTTTTTTTTCCTATTTAAAAAAGAAAAATTTTGGCAACAAAATATCTGCTGATGACGATGACAAAAGTACTTCTCTTTTTCCTCAAAAGATGGTACTATTGCCAGTACTGCAGTATGTTGAGTATTTATAGTTTAAGCAATTATTAATGATGGTTTAAAAAAATATTTAGATTAAGATTTATATACAAATTGCAAAATGTAAGTGCTTATATTTCCAATTTTGACTTGCATGATGTATCAAAACTTTACTCTTAACCTAAAAAGTGTTGCTAGTGAAATCTCCCTCGTTTTATTTCTCCAATGTTAGTAGGTACGATAATTTAGAAATGTTCTGTTTTGAAATTTACCTCTCAATTTTAAAATGATCTCTTCTTTTGTTTAGGATCTGTATATATATATTGATGAGAATGAGAAGCTCATGTATAAAGAAGAATCTCTTGTGTGGTTCAAGCCAGATATTATTTATGGTGATTGGTATGGAGGCCCAAATGGTGATGGTTCTTACACTATAGAAAAAGAAATTAATGCCTCTAAGGTGAGTTAATAAATCACATTTCTGAATTTCCATAATAATCTAATTTTCTTTTCCTTAACTGCAGAGAGCCTAGACATTTTGTTATTCTACAATAATCGCTCCATAAAAGTGCTTGTTTTTGATTTTCGTTTTTTAAAAGCTCTTAAGGATGCTTTTTTCATCGGGTGTTTTTAAAAAGTGCTTGATTTTCCATTTTCAAAAAGGAATTTTTTTTTACCAGGTCTGTTTTCGGCATGTATTAATTAAAAGAGTGCTTTTTTCATTTTTCTATTCAACGTTTTCGCAATTCATTCAACCACAATCCATTTCGTCGTACCATCAGTCGGTAGCATATGAAGGCGCTAATTGTTTTACATGTTTGATGAAATACTTGCGAGTCCGTTCGTGCGTCTACTGAGCTGTATTCGGTGAGATTCTTGCTCTCCCATATGTGCGACTCTGCTGCATTTTGCAAGATATTCTCAATTTCAGGCTTCATTTTCCACCCTCTTATATTGAGCCAAAAATTTTCTTGATCATTTTATAATAGCTCATATAATTTAAAAAAATGTTCTTTGTCAAAAACTAGTTATTTTATCACGATCATGTAAAGTCTTTGAAAATTATTTTGCATTTTGTTAATGTATATAGTGCTTAAAAATATTTTTTGAGTACTTAAAAAAACTAAACGCAGTGGCGTGACAGCCCATAGAGTGCCAAGGCCTACTGTGCCCATCTCAGTTTTCTTGACCTTGGGCTTTGGAGTGCAGTAGTTCCCGAGCATGCTTGGTACTCATTTATCGACCCACTGAAAGGCTGAGTCCTGGCCGGAGGATGAAACCCAGGACCTGTGGCACAGAAGCGCTACACCTCAGCCACCAGGCATTTAAAAAGTGTCTATTTCAGGGT
Source organism: Parasteatoda lunata (assembly GCA_949128135.1). Classification (NCBI taxonomy): domain Eukaryota; kingdom Metazoa; phylum Arthropoda; class Arachnida; order Araneae; family Theridiidae; genus Parasteatoda; species Parasteatoda lunata. Next base: position 4,306,344 of record OX421971.1, read on the forward strand.
GTCTACCCGCCTGGAAAAATCAGGGAAATTTACATTTTTCTTAGAAAAACCTGGAAATTTTTTAAACTTTTTGAATAAAAAGATGGAAAAAAATTTTCATTGAAAGACAGAGATTTGTATGAAAATGAAATTTCTTTCCATTTTTTTTGAGTGGTAAAAGAAATCACTTTTCTTTAAGCAGTTCTTCCTCCCTCCCTTTTGTTTACAACTATGAATTCCAGTCTCCCTTGGGGGTTGGACTTACCCCCAACTTCAGTTGTTTATCCCCTTTCTCCCTCCCTCCCTCTGGCAGTTATAAGCAATGGTGGGTGTGTCAATTGTAGGTGTGTCAAGCAATTTTAGGGGTGGTGGGTACTTCAATTGAGAATGAAAAGCTGCTTAGTTCTTACTTACCTATAAAAGATGAACTATTCCAAATTAGGGTAAACTGGTTTTTAGGTTGTATTGCTAAATTTTACTGCTTAGGTGGCTATTTCATTTGTAGAAATTTTTTAATCTTTTTTTTTTTTGTAAAAATCTGTTTTTGGTCTGGAAAATGTCTTCAAGGAAAACTGTATTTAATTCTGATTGGTGTGATGAGAAACTTAACCCTAACTGGTCAAAATGGGTGAAACCTCATGAAAAAATCCATGTGCTGCTATATATTCAGCATGTAACAAAACTATTTCTTTGAGCAATATGGGAAGACAAGCCTTTGTAAGTCACGAAAAAGGACCAAAGCATCAGAAAAATATTGGATTTAAAAATTCTTCAAATATGCTTATGCAGCAGTTTGTAAAAAAAACCTGCAATTAGTTATTCAGTTCATGGGAGTCCAGGATAAATGCCTTCAACCAATTCTTCAGTGCCTGTGAGTACAGCATCAATGCCTTTGACCAGTTTTTCAGTGCCTGTGATAGCAGAGTCAGTGTCTTCGACCAGTTCTTCAGTGCTTGTTAATAATACAGAGTCTGTGGAAGGAAATTCTTCTAAAGGTTCTAAAAAAATTATAGATAAGTACTTCCTCAATGACCAAGTAAGTAAAGCTGAAATAATATGATGTCTTCGCACAGTGATGACACATTCCTCTTATCGCTCAGAAACAATTCAAGAAATTCAGACTTGTCTCATATTTTTAAAATGATGTTTCCTGATAGTGACATTGCTCAGAAATTTAAGCTGAAAAAAGACATCATATACAATTTGTTTTGGATTGGCTCCTTTTTTTAGAGATGAATTAATCACCGTTCTTTCATCTTTAGATTTAGAATCATGCGTTGTATGTTTTGATGAATCATTAAACAAAGTTGTCCAGAAAGGTCAAATGGACATACATGTCAGGTTTTGGCAGAAAAATATGAATATCGTTGTAACACGTTATTTGACATCTGTTTTCCTAGGGCATTCAGATGCAGAATCTTTATTTAATGCTCTGAAAAGTTCTATACCTGATCCTGTTATGAAGAAAATACTTCAACTCTCTGTGGATGGCCCGAATGTGAATCTAAAGTTGCATTCATTACTACAAAGTGATTTGCAGGAGCAATCTGGCTCTAAATCTCTTTTGAATATTGGTTCTTGTGGTCTTCATATTATTCATGACGCTTTCAAGACAGGACATAAGTGTACACCCTGGGATTTAAATAAGTTTCTCTATGCTGTCTTTAACTTGTTTAAAGATTCACCTGCCAGACGTGCTGATTTTGTGCATTTTACCAAAAGTAATGTCTTCTACCTGAAATTTTGTTCTATTCGTTGGGTCGAAAGTTCAGCTGTGGCACAGAGGGCTTTAGAGATTTTGCCACCATTAAGAGTCTTTATCCAAAAGGTCGAAGCTGAAAAGATAGAACCAAATACAAAGACTTATGACACAGTAAAATCGATGCTAAAATGTACTGAACTGTTAGAGGCAAAATTAGGCTTTTTTATTTCTGTGTCATCAGAAGTGTGCGGCTTTTTAATGAGGTTCCAGACTGATAAACCAATGGCACCTTTCTTATATGAAGAAATGTACTTGATGCTTAGCAATTTAATGAGGAGATATGTTAAAAAATCTGTTATAGAGCGGAAGGATTCTGCAATGAAGTTGATGAAAGTAGAAGTCACCCAAAAAATTTAACCTTCTACCAATTACAGACGTGGACATTGGATTTGCAGCCAGGCGTAGTCTTAAAGAAAGCAAAGCCACAGATAATGCTAAGTCTATTTTTAAGAAGGAGTGTCTCTTATTTTTACAAAAAATGACTCTAAAATTGATGGAAAGGAATCCACTGCGTTTCAAACTTGTGAGAGGCGTAAGTGGTCTGTCCCCAACAATTATATCTGTTTCAAATTCATCCTGCATTAAAAAGATAGAAATGGCTTTGGATTGTTTCCTTGATTGCAATCAAATGTCAGCAGTCACTGCTGGTGCTGATAAAGTAAAATCAGAACTTTCTAAGTTTATTGAAGACTGTCACGTTAAAAAAGAAATGTCTGAATTTAAGCGTGAAAGTGGAAGATTAGATGTCTTCTATTCTTCATTGATGGCTGAAAGCACAAACTATCAAAACTTGTTCGTATTCATTAAAAATATTTTAATTATGTCTCATGGAAATGCTGTTGTGGAAAGTGGTTTCAGTATTAATAAAGCTTTGCTTATTGAGAACATGCAAGAAAAGTCAGTAGTTGCTTTAAGAACTGTATGCAATGGTATTAGTAATGCTGGAGGTTTATTTAAGATACATGTAACTAAAAACATGATACTTGCAGCAAGAAATGCTCATAGTTGCTATCATGAAAAGCTAAAAGCGAAAAAACTTATGGAGAAAGAATCAGAAGAACTAGCAACTACTGACAAGAGGGCTGCTGAGAAAATAAGAGAATTTAAAGTGAAGAAAACGAAATTTTTATTGTGATTTTTAACAAATTAAGATTTTGTCTTTGTTTAAGGGGCAAATTGAAAATATTTGGTAAAAAGAAATTTGAATAAAGTTTTTGCCTTTCTATTACTATAGTATTTAAATCTTATTTTGTGTTTTTTTAAATATAGGAATTTTATTTTTGTTTAAAAAAATTGTATTCTTTAATTTAAATTCCTTTTTTACAATAAAGTTATTATGCTTGAATGTGCAGTTTCATATTAAGGAAATTTTCAAAAATCAATTTAAACTAAAATTAAATTTAAAAAGTGTTGTTTTAAGTGTTTTGCTTGGTTTTTAATTTCGAATATAAATTATATTCAATTATCAATATCTGAGAAGTGATTTTTTTTTAGAAAATTAATATTTTTATGGTTCTAATTCCCTAAAAGAAAACCTGGAAATTTCTTGATTGGCATATGGAAAAGTCAGGGAAATTAAAAAAAAAATTTGAGTAGACACCCTGTTATTTCTTGTTGAAAGATTGCCTATGCACCCTGCTTGAGTACCCCCGTATGAAGCATATTCTGCTAAGTTCTTCCACCAATATGTTAATAATGTGATTGTCTGGTGGTCACAAGAATAATATCTGGCTCTGCTTGTTTCCATGGTATTATGTCTGTTTATTTGTATCTGTTGCTGTTTTCCCTCTTACTTCTGTATGCAATCAGTTTGAATTTTTGCTGAATAAAGAGGAGTATAACCTAAAATCTTGACCCTAAAGTCTTGAAATTTCAAAAAAAAAATGAAGACTTATTTCTTAGTAGTGAGTCAAGAAGCAGTAAACAAGAAAGCTTTTACGAGGCATACTATAATTTTCTTAATAAATCATTTGTGTATTACTTATATAACAATTCAATAGTTTTGTTACTTTCTGCGAAATATCTTTTCAAATACAGTCGAACTTCGATAACTCTACTTCTTATAAGTCGAATAATCCTCTACCTCGAACTTTTAATCATGTCCCAAATCATTCCTATACTTTTCTTTTAAAAACTGTCTCGATAACTCGAAGAGAACATCTTTTAAATCGAAGTTTTTTGTGATAGATTTTTCCAGATTTAGTGCAAGATAAAAAAAAAATAAATAAAATAAAAGCACAATTCGTGTGGAGAATGGAGTCTAGCACAAAATCAATGTGTTAGATGCCATGCGCGTGATTTTGCGCTCCTGTGAGAGTGATGTTTCTCAAGCTGTGATTGAGAACAATTTTAAGAGTTGTGGTTTCTTCAGTGCAAGTGTAGATGACAATGCGGAAGCCCCAAGCGGAAGCCGACGATTGGGATCTCTTTGAAGGCATGGGTGATATGGACTGGGAACAGTTAAGAGATTTCATGTGCATCGATGGCAACATCGCAACGTCAGAACCCTTGTCTGACGAAGCAATAGTGAGTTCAATTTGCGGATAACCAGAAGGAGATGAAGATGAATCTGATGGCCTCCCACCTCCAACAGGCAAGCAAGCATATGACGCTGTTCACATCTTACAACAAAGCCTGGAGACCAGCGAAGGTGCAGATAACACCCTATTTAACTGTGTTCAAAAATTAGGTGACTTTGTGAATGCCAACAACCTTAAAAAATGTAAACAATCAAAACTAACTGCTCTTTTCAAATGAGATTTATGTAGTATATATTATGTAGTAAAGCCAGATTTTATGAGTTTTAATAAAACATTGGACCCTATTATTCTCTTGTTGTTTCCATATGCTATTAAAAAATTAGAATGCAAACAAATGTACATATTTTACAGCACAGGCCACTTGAGTGCCAGAGGAAGGAGCGGGGAGGGAGGTAACTCCTATAACTCGAACTTCGGATAAGTCGAATATTTTTGTGGGTCCCCTGAGACTTCGAGTTATCGAAGTTTGACTGTACATACGAATATCTCGCAAATAGTCAAATAAACGTCACCCCAATATGGGTAGCACGGAAGTCAACGTGTTAAAGCTATTCCAAAAAATAAATAAAAACGATTTAATTGAACCAACTATAAAAAGAAAAGCAATGAAATCTCATCTTTTCCTCTTCCAACAAGCTAAAACTTAATCTTTTCTCATTTTGTAGGAAACAAAATTTAAACTCAAAATTGAAATTTTGTGAGCAAAAATTTTAAATCCTAATTAAAAATTTTACTTACTGACAGCACTGACAGTACCCCCGAGCCCCGTAATGGAAAAAACTAATAAGAAAAAGCAATTAAAAAAATTTAAATGCAAAGAAAAATTAATGACAAACAATCAGTGTGTCCCCTGAGGAAGTGCTGTGACACACATATCTTAAAATTTTTTGTCTTTTTCTGCTATTGTTTTTCTGACTTACTAAATTAAACTTTAAGTATACATAACAAAAATATTTTTCTCTATTCATTGTATTGTTCGCTAAAAGAAAAATTAAAGTAAACCTGAGTTGCATCATCATTGTTGCTTTTCCTTGAAGCAGGTGCTTAATCAGTCTTAAGTTCTTGATTGTTCAAAAACATAACAAAAAACTCTTCTTGTTTTGTCTGTCAATAGATAGAATAATAATGAATGAATATTAATAGAAGGATAAAGATTTGTATCTTAAGTAGGTATTCACATTTGATTTTTTTTTAAAAAAAGACCAAAAAATATGAAAGTCTGAGGACCTGTAGTTTTCAAAGTTTGGCAAAATCAGTTTAATATATTATTACATTCACATTAAATTTGTCTTCTTTTTTTTCAGAATATGCAAAGAAATTGTAGTATTTGGTTGCACACTTGCATTGTAAAAACAGGTCGATCTCCAAATCCCAGGAATAAAAAGAAGCATTCTTGGGGTGACGGTGTTTGCAAAAGTAAAAGTAAGTTAAATATTTTTATCCTATGAAATGTTAGCACATATACAGGGAACTCTCGCTACTATGATATCCGATACATCAATAACTCCCTCTATTACAATAATGTTTTGTAGTCACAACGAACTTGCGTATGAATTAATGTTATCCACCTCTCAATATTGCGATATTCTTTGAAGCAATATTCCCTGTAAATCGATTTTTTTTCCCTCCAAATGTCAACCTTTTTTTCTCCATTTATTATAGGTTTACAGATAATGTAAAAAATCTTATTTTATCATATTTTGCCCTTTTTTTCGGGATCTTTTCTGACATAGGAAGTCTCACTGCTGATTATGTACTTATCTTATTTCTTTTCACCACATTGAATGACTTTTGTATTCAGATTTCAATACCCTATTATTGATGTATATAGACCACCCAAAGACCTTCCATTCTTAGAATTGCTTCCCTTATCTCTTAAGAAGTCACAGATATAACATTCCTATCTGATTTCATATTTAACCATAATTACCAGTCTGCAATTTAAACTTTTATATACTATATGAATAGATTTATAGTTAATACATATGTAACATTAAAATTTAAAAACAAAATCTTATTGTGTCCCCAAAGTATGTAGACCCTTGATATAATAATATACCCTTCTACAACACCAAAATATTGTTGTAGCGAGGTTTTACTGTATATTATATGATGGCTCGAGCGGTGCACAAGGAAGTAGTACAGCACCTCATTGTGATAATGTCTCATGACAGAGATTGGCTGCTATCTACTATGCTGAACTTTCCTCTAATCATGGTGGTTTGTGTGATTTAATGACTGCTGAAAAGATTTTAAATTGTTATTAAAATTCAATACAGGAAGAACTCTGATAATACACTATCTGGCCAAAAGTTATCCAGTTGTTATGGTGGTGGAAGTATAATGGTGTGTGGGGAGGTGTTTCTCATGGTTTGAGTCTGTTAGTTCCTGTGGTTGGAAACATGAACTCTTGAGTTGTGTATGTAGACAGTGCTGCATTTCCAACTCTATTTCTCTTCCATTCACACATCGAGGCTTGCACAGACGTGATTTGACAAAATGGGCTGGCCTTCTCAGAGCCCCGATCCCATAGAACACACTTTAGGGACGAATTAGAGCGTAGATCACATAGCCAGCCAAATGGCTCACTGCCAGCACTCTCTTCAGCTGTGATGGAAGTCCTATTCAAAAACTGGTGGGAAGTCTTTATGTGCAGGCTATCATTGATGCAAAAGGGGGACCCAACATCTTATTAACCGCTTCCTTTACCCATTTGTTTGGAGAAAAAAAAAATTCAAAAAATCAGCACATTTTTTTAAATTAATACTAGGAACTAAAACAAAACTTAATACACAAGTTCTAAGTTAATATTTTATTTTTTTAATGTGTAAAATAATTTAATTTACCATCCATTTACTATCCGGAGTAGTCTCGGTTAAACGAAAAAGTAACGTCTTTGTATGCTAGTTTTTAAAACAAGGGACAACACAAAGTGATACTTTCCAAACGTCGGTGAAATGATTTGCCATTTTTTTTTTTTTTTACTCTTTTTTTTTCCCTATGCAAATTCAGCAATATTATTTGCTTCCAATGTATATATTTCAGCAATATTATTCATTATTTGCTTCCAGCCGAGTAAAAATATAATAAAACAAAACGTACTGACAAATTCTGCTGCGCCCGAGTTTTCTCAGGATAATAAATAGTTGCTATATATGTATACCCCAGTTAACTCGGGATAATCAGAGAAGGTGTTAATATGTGCCTCAGGACTCTCTTAAGTCAATACCACTGGTTGTCCAGGTACTTTTGACCAGATAGTGTATCACAGACATCTCTTAAAAGTTGTGAAAATTGAATGGGGATCGAGTGGGCCACGGCTAGTTGGTAAAAAAATTTGGTTAATATATTCTTTTGAACTAGGATTAAGGAAGGGCTTGATGAATATTTAAAGGCAGTTGCGATGTGCTTTCTGCTTGGTGAACATTAAAGTTTATATGTTTTGCAAGATAGTTTTGAAAAGTGACCAAGTTGGTCTCCAAAAGTGGTTATTTTTTTTATAAATGCTGCTTGCTTAAATGTTACAACTAAACTTTTATAGCCTTCCAGCTAAAGCTTTTGTTTTTAACACTACTTTTGAAAAACGTATTACTGTCGAAACCTGTTTGTCTCAAATCTCACGGGAAAGGCGAAAAATTTAAGATAAAGAGGTTTAGAGTTATATGGGTACTTTAAAAAATTGCATTTAATTAAGAAATTCTATTAAAGGTGCTTTAACTGTTTTTAGTAAAAAACTTATGCGTTTATTTAAATTTATTAAACCACCTACATCTATTAACGTAACATTTTCATAACATACATTTAACACTGAAACTAATTTTTCAAAGATCTTTAACGTATAATCCTATTTGTTTGGATTATTCTTTTAAGGTAAGAAAGAGCACAGATCCCTCATAACCAACATTTTCCTGGGATTCAAGAATAGTTTATAAGAATTTTACAGCTTTTTCTACCTCTTTTGCATCCAGTTTTGGTTTATCAATATGATCTTCGGCTTCTTCCTCTTCATCTGATCCTGCTTTGACATTATCTATGATTTCCGCATTTGTCTATGTTCTGCACGTTGCCTGGCAGTTGTCCAATTGAGAAAATCTTCAAAATCAATGTCAACATTAAATCCAGATTTTATTGCATTCCATTCTGGTAAATCTGGCACTGCATTTTCAGCATCAACAGTTTCTTCTTCTTTACTGATGCCTTCAACCTCTTGTTAATCATCTTCACAGCTATTTTTAAAACCAGTTTTTTAAAACCATTTTGAATATTTTTAAACACTTTTCTCCTCGCAAAACAGTAATTCTGATAGCATCGGGCATTTTTATTTTTGGAAGAGAACTTTTTCATCAAATTCGTCTACAAGTTCGCATACCAACGGTTTTCTATAGTTGTTAAAACTCTAATTATCCTTTGACCCTTTGGTTGCCATTTTGAGGCACGGTTCCCATGTGTCGGGGAGAACAGAGAAAACCTGGAACGGTCAGGAAATTTAATTTTAGCTCCAAAAGTCAGGAAAAGTTGCTTTTTTTCTTCTTTTTTTTTTTAAACAGATACCTGGAATATTCTTATATCATACCTGGAAAATAACCAGTCTTAAAGTTTTCAGTAACAGTAATCAGTTATTCAGATTCAAGTTAAATAGTTCTAACATCTATTACAATTATTTGTTATAAAAATTTCACATTTTAGTCAAACTGAAATTTTCAATTCCTCATTTAATAATTAAGTTTACACAGAAAATCTAATATTTCACATTCCAAATAAAAGAATCAAAGTTTTCTGATGAAATATGTTCTCAATTTTCATTGAAATTTACCTGATATACCTGGAATAGTCAGGGAATTTTTTTCTGAAATCGAGTGGGAACCCTGTGAGGTGAAAATGAATTTCTATTCTTAGCTTTCTTTTCTATGTTGAAAAGTTAACCTCTGCTGGTCACTACACATTAACCCCTCACTTACTGCCAGAATCATTGTATTCCTTTCAAGTTAAGGAAGTGCAGGGATAGTGATTGAAGTTCCAAGAAAAAACCCCAACCTGTTCTCCTGTGGGCTCACAAAATTCATCTCTGCCTGCAAATTCTACTGATAAAGAAAATTTTGACATTTGTGTTCTGTTATTAGAAATTCGAGAAATGTAGGTTTTGAAAAAAAAATTTCGGCATAAACATGAAAAATACATGTGTTTTAGACAGTAAACGTAGGGAATTTTATACATAGATATAGAGGGTTTCGAGATAAGGAGGTTTGAGATAAACAGGTTCAACTGTATTTGGAATAAACTCTCTTAGTTTCATCATTCAAAATTAAAATCTTATCAAATGTGACTTTGATTGCACAAAAATACAGGAAAAATAATCATAATTATATGTGGCAGCTGTATAATAATCATAATGATGTGTAGAAATTAGTACCTTAGTACCTATTCTTTATTAGTACAGAGGTAAGATTTCACTCTTTTTTTCCTGTCTTTATATATTTTTTAAGTAATATTTTCTGCCTATTAGTCTTTGATATTCATTTTTTTTTTCCGGTTCTTTACACAGAAAACTTAGAAAAATAAAGTGAGGAAAGTATTTAGCTTAAATAATTTTCCCTTACTAGTTTATTTCTTAAATATTTATAACCGAGGTAAATATTATATAGTTGAAACAGTTTTCATCTTTGCTTAACCTAAATAAATGTTAGATATTTTAACTTTTGCTGTTAGAACTTTTCCTCAACTGTCAAGATTTGTATTTTACGCCAATTTAAAAAATACAAAATTTGCTTCTATTGTCCAAAATTTTAATTTCTTTTCTGCATTTTCTTAAAAGGCAGTTTTTGCAACCAAGATCTTTATTACTGTTCTCTTTTTTAATTAATTTTTATTTCACGCATTATTTTTACTGTAAAAATTTCTTATTACAAATATATTTTATTCAACAGTGTTATAAATTTTTCAGGAATGAACAAATATAAAGAGCTTTCAAAATTCTAAAATTTTCTTCTATTTTCAGAAAGTTTTTGCTACAAAGATCTTTATAGCTGTTCTATTTTTTATTTTGCTCATTATTTTTACTGCAAAAATTTCTTATTAGAAATATATTTTATAAATGTTTTTCAGGAATGAACAGATATAAAAAGCTTCGTTATCGACGTACTCATAACTTATTGACTGGGGAAACTTCTGCCAGTGCTGAAGATATAAAAGTAAGTCTCACTTAAATACATTTTATAAATTATTATTTCAGATGACCTTTGTTAAAAAATGGTGGTCTATTTATCCTTTCAGAAGGCTGAGGAAACGCCTCTCGAGATTTTGTCCCATTGGCATCCCAATCTGACCATTAATATCATTGATGACCACACAGCATGGGTACAAGGGCATGTTCCACCTCCTCTAGATGAATGTATGTAGTATTTTTATAATTATTGCATACTTGACGCATGGATCTATCTTTTAAAATGTCAGTTTTTCAGGCCTAACCATTTAATTAGACGGAGTGTGTGAGTTTTATAAAGTACTTAAAGAAGCCTTTTTCATTTGGTGTTTCTAAAAAGTCCTTAATTTTCCTTTTAAAAAAATGAGGTATTTTATTATGTCAATTTTTGTCATGCCAAACACTATTCTATTCAATTTTTTCATAATTCATTCAACCACAGTAATAATATTATTAGGATATGCGCACTAGTAAAAAAAATTTCTTCCTATTATTGAAAGTTCATATACAGTGTAAAGTCCCATTTTCGGAAGAGTGGATTTCCTGGACACTTTTTAACAATCAAAATAAACAAACATTACTTCACCTTTCCCTCTCTTAAATAATAAAAAAGAAAAAAAAAAAAAAAGAGATCTTTTGACTGGTTTTTTTCTTTTCTTAGCTTCTAGTGATTTATGCATTGAACCCATAAATCAACAGAAAGGGGAACAGAAGATCTACCAAGACTATACCATTAGTGACGCTCCTCCTTTGGAATGCAGGAAAGGGAGGGGGGGGAGATTTGTTTTCAAAGGAGCACAACTGAGTCCCCTCCACCTCTTCTTTCCTATGCAGCTGGCTAGTAAAAGAGGCATTTCCTGGAACCTTTTTATTAGTGTTAGGGGAAGAAGAAATACTGTGAAAAAGTGTAAACACAACAAACGTTAAAGTGGAGGGGGAATCCCCTTTAGTCACAAAAGAAAAAATAAAGAGAACCCAATCAGCATGCCATGCCTTTATGCTTGATTGATAGTCACTGATGGGAGAGAAAATAAGAATTTGTCACTGCCCCGCCCTCAACTTGAATAAGAAATAAGGATGAAATGAATTTTCTTCTCCACCTACCCACCTCAGTGAATGACTGACGGGAATTTCCCCTTCTTGCTTGAATCCTTCTAGTTCAAAATGGCGGAGAGAACAATTAATATTTTTCGTTTTCTATATTTATTTTTATAATAGCAATAATTATTTATTTTCTAATATTTTGTTTTTAATTGATTAGATATCATTCTAATACTAAAACATTATTGCCCGAAAAATAATGTTTAATTTTTTGCTTCTTAAATTCAGATCATTTTAAGCTTTGTTTACCTTGGGGGTCTATTATACAGAAAAATCGAATATCCGGACTTAGGGAAGTCCCGCCGATTCCGGATACCCGACTTTCCACTGTATATATATACAGTCGAACTTCGATAACTCGAAGTCTCAGGGGACCCCCAAAAATATTCGACTTATCCGAAGTTCGAGTTATTGGAGTTGCCCCGCTCCTTTCCTCTGGCACTCAAGCGGCCTGTGCTATAAAATATGTACATTTGTTTGCATTCTAATTTTTTAATAGCATATGGAAACAACAAGAGAATAATAGGGTCCAATGTTTTATTAAAACTCATAAAATCTGGCTTTACTACATAATATATACTACATAAATCTCATTTGAAAAGAGCAGTTAGTTTTGATTGTTTACATTTTTTAAGGTTGTTGGCATTCACAAAGTCACCTAATTTTTGAACACAGTTAAATAGGGTGTTATCTGCACCTTCGCTGGTCTTCAGGCATTGTTGTAAGATGTGAACAGCGTCATGTGCTTGCTTGCCTGTTGGAGGTGGGAGGCTATCAGATTCATCTTCATCTCCTTCTGGTTATCCGCACTAATTGCTTCGTCAGACAAGGGTTCTGACGTTGCGTTGTTGCCATCGATGCACATGAAATCTCTTAACTGTTCCCAGTCCATATCACCCATGCCTTCAAAGAGATCCCAATCGTCGGCTTCCGCTTCATTGTCATCTACACTTGCACTGAAGAAACAACAGCTCTTAAAACAGTTCTCAATCACAGCTTGAGAAACATTACTCTCCCAGGAGCGCGAAGTCACTCGTATGGCATCTAACACATTGATTTTGTGCTCGACTCCATTCTCTACATGAATTGTGTTTTTATTTTATTTATTTTTTTTTATCTTGCACTAAATCTGGAAAAATCTATCACAAAAAAGTTCGATTTAAAAGATGTTCTCTTCGAGTTATCGAGACAGTTTTTAAAAGAAAAGTATAGGAATGATTTGGGACTTGATTAAAAGTTCAAGTTAGAGGATTATTCGACTTATAAGAAGTCGAGTTATCGAAGTTCGACTGTATGTATATATATATATATACATACTCTTATATTTGTGGAGATTTCTGTATTGTGATCTGTGGCAGAATAATCACTTAGTCATGACAACTTCTGGGCATCGGCCCGTGAGAAAATGAAGTAGAAAAAACCATCACAGAAAGGGACCAACTCATAGGGTATAACTCATAGCCACCCCGGGACAAACAGCAACTTTTTTTTGTTTTTTTTTTTTAAATTGCAAGCTTAAAATCTATTTGGCACCTTGGTGATAGTAGTTCAGGGTGGCCACCCACCTGGAAAACCTTGTAAACCTGGAATTATCAGGGAATTTTTTTATACTGGAAAAAACCTGGAAAAGTCAGGGAAATTTAGATAAAAACCTGGAAAAATCAGGGAATTTTAAAGAAAAGCTGGAATTTTTTTAATAGATTTTCTTAATTTAAATTATTTTATGATCTGTAAAACCCACTTTTTTTATGGAAATTTATTGCCTAACAGTTGAAATATCAACTTAGCACTATTTTGCATGCGTGAAAATTTGCTTCATTATACAGGGTTCCCACGGTCCTTAAAAGTCCTTAAAAACTGCTTAGTTTTTATTTTGAAAATTAAGGGCCCTTAAAAGTACTTAATTTTGATTCAATTTTCTTAAAAGTTCTTAATTTCTAGTATCGCTAGTTTGTTGGAAAATTTTTTTTTTCTTAGGAAAATATCCACTGTTGAAAAGTAAGTCTATCGCCTAGAATGAAACCCTGCATTGAGGGTAGAACATTTTAAATGCGTGTGAGAGTAGGGGTTACAAGCGAGTGGAAGAAAATGCGCCATTATTGATTTTTTATTTATTTTATTATAAATTTTTTTCATTAAAATATTCTTTCTTTCTGGATCACTCTTAAAGAAAAAAAATTTGTGTGGGGAGAGGGGAGCGTGATACTACAGGTGGGTAGAGGTCTTACATATTTTTAGACAGTACTTAGGTACTCTATCACCTTTTACATCCATAGGATTCAAGAAATTCAATTCTTCTGATAGCACACGTTGTAGCTTTGATACTTCAATTGTTAGAAATGCCAGGAAAGTGTGTTTTTAATAATTTATGGACACTTAATATAAGGAATGGCTAACAGCATCACAAGGCAAAGTGGATTTTTTCATTGTATTATATTTTCTTCTGAAATTGAATTTTATAAATTACTCTATTTTTTAATATTAGGGATATTACGAATATTCGGTGAAGTATAATTTTAATCAGGAAAGTCACTTTCGTCGTTTTATCATTGACACTTTTTGTTTTAAAAAGAGTGAAATGTTTGCAGTTTTTTTATTATAGCGTGCATTTTTAACAGTGTTCCTGATATATTTTATCTCCACTTTTTCTTTTAAAGTTATACAGATAATTAGATAACCGGTAAAATTGAAAATTTATTTTCTACGTTGCAAGTTTTGTTTTAGAATTTTCTGTTTCTCTTTTGCTTTTTTGATTAATTGTGTTTTTTTAAAAAATTTTTTTAAATAATATTATTATTTTGATAGCATATTTTAAAGAGCCTTCTTTTTCGTCATTTTCAACGTTAAATTTTTCTTAATTGAAAACTGTTTTTTGTTTTTAGCTCTGTTTGGCTTTCCAATTTAAAAAAAAGAAAAAAAAGAAGAACTTTTGTTTTTGTTATGATGCAGCAATTTTAACGAGCACTATTCTTAGACATTTTTAAATGGATATATTGCGTATTATTGACTTTTTATCAAACTATCGGCAGGCCGATATAATTACTTTTATTTTAGGCTATGGATCAGGAATCTGATCTAAGACGACGCTCGCAGTTTAACATGCGAGGATTCTTGCCTATGCTAACACTATCACCGCGCTGACAAAGGCTATTTTGATTTCGTCTAGCTGCGAAGATGTTGATTACATTTTTAGCTACGAAGATGATGTTCATTTTGTGATGTTGAATAACAAAGAGCGAGGATCAGCGTTGAAATATAGAATGAGATGCATAGTTTCTTTATGTGCCATTTTTGACCTTAAGATTTTACGATTTTTGAAGATTATTTTCAACAGGACTTATTTTGCGAATGCTGTGCGTTTTATTTCAACGGGATATAACGTTTCAAGTAAATTATTTTCAGTGATACTTTTGCTACTTAGCGATCGTTGCACATTATTTCGTCACTATTTTTTTTTTTTTGTCAAGATTTAACGTTGTGAATTATTTTCAGCAGACCTACCGTTACTTGGCGATCTCTGTGCAAACGCTCTTATCTTAAATTTTCGTTAATATATTAATGAAAAGAAATCATAAATTAAAAAAAAGCTTCTTTATTGATATTTTTAAAAAGGGATACAATTTAATATTTTATATATTTTGTATTTAAGTAATTTATACTTTGTCATAAAAAGTTAGTTTTTTTTTTTAATTTGTTTAATTCACGTAAATATAATAATTTGATAGAATTTGATTAGTTTTTAAACCAATAAATTTTCACTCGCTTTTAGTTTTAAAAAAATTAAAACAAAGCCTACATTTAAATTATTTGCTTTTATTTTTGAAGAAATTAAAACAAAGTTTGCGTTCTTTCTTTTTTTTTTTTTTTTAAATTTAGCTGTTAGTTAAAATGACAAAAATTTTTTAAGTTAAATAAAAAGTTAAGCAATATTTTAACGCTTTTCAATAATTTAACACTAGTACTCTTAAATATAGAATATTTTTTAAAAAATTCCTTCAATATGTGTTCGTTTAATAATTTGTTAGATAGTCAGTATGTATTATTTTTAAACATTTAAATCTTTAGTGTATTTCATTTTCAAAAAGGAAAATAATAATAAATAAATAAATAAATTTACATTTATTTTTACATTAAAACCATTTAACCATTAGTCAATACAACTTTATTATTTTAAATAAGTAATTAACAAAAGCCTAACGGTGTTTCAAAGGCACATTTTTTTTTCAACAAATAATTTAAAAAATGTTTTATTTAAGTGGACATTTCTTTTCTTTTTTTTTAATTTTTCATGTATGTAAAATATTTTGTAGCAGTTTTATTATTATTTTTAAAAAATCTAAGTCATTTTTAATTTAAAAAAAAAGTTAAAATAAAGCTTGTGTTTGTTTTTACTTTAAGACAAGTCAATCTTTAAGACAGTCTTAAGTCAATCCATCTTTATTTTAATTCAAAAAATTAAGCAATGCTATTGATGTTATAGAAAAATTTTTTTTTTTGAATTAAAATTTTCTTTTGTCTTAGATTTATTTCTTTTATTTATTTTTGATTGATTTAAAGATTTATGATTGATAAATTTTAAGCATATGTTAAATCGCGATGTCTGACTGACGATTTATTACGATATAAAATTTCTTACAACACCCAGGCCTATTTTTACATAAACAGCAATAATTCTCCAGGATTTTTTTTTTTTTAAATGTTGTTTGATCACTGGGTAGGCGGCCGATTTATTTTACCGGATATTTGACTATTCGACAAAATCACTATTCATTATTTCCTATTTTATAATAATAGTAATATATATATAAATCCATATTTGCATCCAATTTTCATTACCTTTGATTTATATGACAAATTATTGTTTTATAATTTCAGACAATACTTAAATTATTGGGAACAAAATTTTTTATGGTCTATTATTTTAGTTCCTTTAGTATCTATATGAGACACAATACTTTTTAATAGAATAAATTCTAATTCCTCAGAGGTGCAGTATTACCCATCAATGTAAGCATACAATTTTTTATAACTAAAAGCAGACTATTTTATAAAGATTTTTATCTCTTTTTATAAATGATATGTTTCTGATTTCACTACGTTTTGTTGTTTTTTTCCCTTCATTCACAATAAATTTTTTACTTAATTAATTATTTCATTTCGTTTTCAATTGTTAGATATGGAATTTTTTCATTTTTATTTCAATTGATCATTTCATCCTGCCTTGTCCTTCGTTTCAATATTTATGTTAGCACTTATTTTAACAATCAATTCTGTTTCTCAGTTCTTAATTTTAATTAATAAGTTTTCTTTGTAGTTTATTTATTTCTTTTTTCCTGATTGTTAGGTACTAAATATATTCCGATTTTAGTTATTAAATTTTTTATATTTTGTGATTTTAATAAATCTTTAGTTTATTGTAATTAGGGTTTAATTAGTCTAAAATAATTGTCTTAACTTCAATAAACTTATATTTGTTAGTTTCTTTTTCTCTTGATTTAGTATTAGTCACTCAAAATAATATTTTTATTAATTTAATGAATTTACCTTCTTAATTTATATAGGTCTATCTGTTTACTCAGTTTTTTTCTATTTTTAAAATAGAAAATCTTAAAATTTAATCTGCAGTCTTTGAGTTTTTCTTTTTTTCTTTATATTCTTAAAAGCTTACGCGAGGTGATTAAATGCAATTTAATTTTAATTAAATACAGACTATTTGTATTAAACATTTCTTTATTTAGTTTTTTTTTTTTAATTTTTTAAAGGATGACTGATTTGAAGAAAAACTAATCCATTTGTTTAATCTGTTATTATTAATCTATGATGTTTTATTTGATGATAAATCATCATTATGCCATTTTTAAGGTCCTTAATTTCTAGAAAAAAAGTCCTTAATTTTTTGATAAAAGTCCTTAAAAGTGCTTAATTTTTTCTTTCATAAAAGAGTGGGAACCCTGTTATAACGCTGTTAAACTAAAATGCCACATAAAACCCATGATGGAGAAACCCTTTTGGAGACTATGGAGTTTAGGAAACGATTGTGTTGGATGTTGAAGAAAGAGTTAAGATATTTGCTTCTGTTTATATAAGTAGCATTTGTTTCACTTCTAATCCGTGGATTGAATCCATTTATCGTTCAAGTTTGTTTTGATGCTTTAAGTTTTTTTCTTTTCTTTCGACTAAATGATTAAAAATGTTTTAGTATTTTTAATTTCATAAAATTCTCCACAAATTAGTTGGTCATAATTTAATAGATTTTTATTACCCTATTTCTAGAAGCTTTTGTACTCCTATCCAATTAAATCAGTGAATTATTTTTCTCAGCAAAGCCAATCAGTCACAATGACTAACAGCAATGTTTATCAACAAATTGTTACAATTTTTGCATTGATGCTAATTTTCCCAATTTCATTTTAACCTTTTATGCCATATTTTAATTACAAAATGTTCTTTTAAGGACCAACTATATGTTCTTTTAAGGACCAACTATATGTTAAAATTTTATTGGTAAATATTTGATTTTTGATGCACAATTCAAATTTTTGGTTTAAAATTTGATTCACAATGTTGAATTCAAAATTTGACATTGCGTAATAATAACAATGTCAAAAGTTCGTTAATGTTACTCTTTTTCCAGAGATGATATTTCCGAAACTGTTTTTCCTTTTACCTTAAGAAGCTAATAAAAATTAGGGAATGTATGGGAAACATGTTAAATGTTGTATAAACCTGGGATATAATTTTTTTTTATTCATATGTGTTTATTAGGAAGAAACAGAATGAAACAGTTTTTTTTTTTTAATTTTTTGCTCTGAACTGTGCAGGTTTCTAGTTGTAAAAGCATTGTCTTAATTAAGAGAATATTTTTTGCTATTTCTCAGTTTCTTTTTTATTTAACTTGATAACTTCAGTTTTTTTCCTATCTGTTAGTTAGTTTTTATTTATTTATACACCAATAATATAGCTAAGTTTTGATTAATTTTCAAAAATGACTGAACTTATTTATATATAAAAAAATAATATCTATTAATGATTTTTTTTTGCAAGGTAAATACTACTGTTCGGCTACCAAATATTTGTTCAGACAATATGGTATGGTGTTCAGACAATTTGTTTGGCCGACTATTCGGTATTCAGCAATTTGACCAAATCACTATTCATTACATCCCTAATGAAAATATATTAAACAATGCTTGTCAAAGAGTTTTTTGAGTCTCTCTGTATTTGCCACTTAGTGCAAAAACTGTTGAAAGTAACACATTAAACTTTTTTATTCAATAAAAGCAATATATTCTACATGCTACTAAACATATTTTCTCCACCTCTATCTTAATTTTTTTTAAATTAATGATGTACCAAAACATTAACAATTGAAAAAAAAATTTTTTTTTTTAAATCTTGTTAAGTTGTTAAAATAAATGTATTTTAATTGTTTTTTCCATGATATATTAAAAAAATATCAATAAAAATAAAATACTTTGCAATATTGGTACTTTTGTTGTATCCATCCTATAACTTTATGAGAAAAAAAAAAACTTGTTAATGTGGAAATTTTAAGACTTTTACCTGGAAAACCTGGAAAAATCATGGAAATTTGAAACCTGATTTGAGTGGCCACCCTGTAGTTGGAGTTGGCACAATAGATCATGATGCGGAAATATTACCTTTTTAAAAAAAGTAAATAAATAAAGAGTTTAAGAATATTTTTTGAATGCTTGAAAAGTGCTTAAGAGGTGCATAATTTTTGTTCTAAAATTTGACTACGCCTCCTGTTACATAATCCTTAAGCGTATTTGCATTGTGCAAGTTTTTGTGTGAATAAATTATGTTTTAATAAATACTATATAAAATAGAATCGATAATATGTGTGGTAACTGAAGTTCGAAACAATGGCTCTTAAACTAAAAAGATATGGAGGAATATATTCCTTTAACTTAGACATAAATCACTCTACTCAGTTTTTGTTATAAGATAAATGCATGCATCCTTGTTTTGTAAAGTAAATTACAGAAAGTTTTGTAAAGTAATCTACTTTACCTTGTAAAGTAAATTACAGAAAAAGCTCAAGGGTTAAAATTTTTGGAGTAAATTACCCTGTAATGTAAATTACAGATAAAGCTCAAGGGTTAAAATTTTTAAAAAAAAATCAATATTTTTATTCTGTAATTGTGTGAAAATAATGTGAGTGAATTTCTACAAATTCTTCCCTCACTATTTAGAAACTGTGTTTACACTTACCAATCGTAAGAAAAATATTAGCAGTATAATTAAATTCTCTTTAGTTATTGAATAGTATTAAGTTTTTAAATGATTTTTAGAATTTGCTATTGCAAAAAAAGTTAATGCAGTCTAATCATATGCATTATTAGCAGTATTAAAATGAAAGATGAACAGTATTTTAATAAATTATGTATAAATAAATGTAATTTTTTTTTTTTTTAAATAATTTTTACATTTTTTTAAAATCATATTTGGACTTTTCTCAGAAAAAATATGCAAATATGTTATTACTTTATATAGTTGTGTTAAATGTGTCTTTGTTAAAAGAGTTCTCTGTCAGAAACTAGAAACTTTTTTCATGGTCATGTAAAGTCTTTGAAAATTATTTTGCATTTTGTTATTGTAGATAGTGCTTAAAAATATTTTTGAATGCTTAAAAAGTGCTTATTTTTTGTTGAAAGATATGACTATGCACCCTGTAAAGTATGAATGTAATGTTTACTGGCTTTTCTTCGCATGGCTTTTTTTCCCCAGTCAAATAAAAAGTGCAGCTTGTCCCATTAACAGTTATGCTATTGCTGCTTTTATTGCTTAAGAAATATCTGCCAAATAATTTAGTATTAGTAATAAATGCTCTCTCTTTTTATAGTTGTGGAATTTGATCCTATTTCTGGTGATTACTATCCAATCCTCTATGTCAATGATTATTGGAACTTACTGAGAGAATATACTCCTATCAATGAAACTGTAAAGTAAGCATTACCTTTGATCAACAACTGCCTTTGATATAGATATATTTAAAGCTTTACTGAATTATGAATATCAAATTAACTACAAAATGTTACTCATGGCAATCAGCTGTAAAAGATTTAAATCAATTGAATCTCCAATAATAAAAACAGTATTTTTTCTTAGAATAAATCAGAGTTATTTTTCATTAATCCCAGCCACATTGTCTAATTTTAACTGATATCACCAGATGTAGAGAGAATTCTCAAAGCCTCTACTTTCTTTGGAGTATAAAAAAATTCTGTAATGAACCGACTTTAGCTAGAATTTTAGATTGATATTATAAAAAGTAATTTCCAAATAGCAAAAACTTAAAAAAAGTTAACTACACAAATATTTTTTAGAACAGGAGAATATCGCCAATAATATTAGAATATGTTTTCTTTTATATTTAAATTTTAAAAAAATTCTTACATTTATAATTAAAAAAATTATATACCGTTCTATTCTAAACATGACAATCCTTAATTCTTAAAACAGAAAGCTCTTCTGTTAATTTAAATTAGTTACATATATATTTGCTACTAGATATATATTTGTATATTACATATATATTTGTTACATATATATAGTACTAGAGAGAATTGTTGCAGAAAGCTCGAAAAAATTCTGCTACGAGGTTCTTTAGTTACAAGAACTTTTTCAGAATACAGTATAGGACACGAAATCCGGCACTCACGGAACCGACGAAATTCCGTATTTCGGAATTTGCCGGATTCCGGATCTCTGTAATTAGTACAAGAAACTGGAGAGAGGGGTGTTAAAAAAAAATTATTCTGGAATTCATATAAAAAAAAATTTTATAAACTTCGCACATCTCTAATGCTACAATCGGGGTACATATGCTCCTTCTTCTTTACCACTAGCTATGCTACTAAATACAAGTAAAAGGTATATCAGTTGATATCGTCTGCTTTGAAACATCAAATACTGTGTATACATCAAATATTGCAAGAACTGTCCAAAACGATTATTTAATTTAATGCAAGCAATAAATAAAGCTATTAAATTATAATTTTTCCTACACGAAACGATCTTTTTTTCTTTTTTTTATAGACCGATAATACAGTAAAAAAAAAAAAAAAGAAATAGTTTTCTTTCCTTTTACAGTGATAGTTTTTTTCAATAGACTTTTTTATTGTATATAAAAATAATGAAACTTCTCAGCCTTTTTCCTATGTATATATGTATTTTTAAAAAATTTGCAATCTTTTTATTCCAGGATTTTTAAAATTATTAAATTTAAGGAAATATTGCTTAAATATGAGTTCTATTTACACTATTGTTAATATCCGTTGCAGAGTTAAAACTAAAAGGAATGATTTCTAACTAACTTTTACAAAATGGAAAATTTTATAAAACAAATTGATCCATTCATTCCAACAGGAAATATAAGACAAATTTAAAGAAGCTATTTAATTGAAAAATAATGTTTATAGTATTAAGATTTAAATTAAAGTAATTTTCCGTCATCATAATGGTTATCATTAACTTAAATTTACATCAAACTTGAAAAATTTACATCTGACACTGAAGTAAAAGATTTGAAATTAATTATTTATCATATTTTACAAGTTGAGAACTGTATAGAATTTTTTATTCAAATGTCAGCTTTAAAATTGAGTCAAGTTTACATTTAAATTACAAAAATATTTGCAGAGTTTATACAGTTTGTAAATGAGTGATAATTTTTTGCTTTTGTGTCATTTACATCCACCACCAACAATTTGATTAATTTAATTTGAACTTATTATAATCAGTTTTTATAAACAAATTGTTTTTCGACCGATTAGAATATACTAGAAATTTGATTATAAACTTATGTTTTATAATATAGTTGTTGTACAAAATTTAGGTTCATTTTTTACATCCCACACCATGGAATTGCTCAGTTGTAAAAACAAAAACATTTAACTAATTTAAACTAAGGAACAACGTGGTTAGATTAGAATTCTTTAAATCTTCTCATTTCAAATAAGAAAAAAAAAAAAAAAAAAAATGTGAAAGTTTTTATCTAGTTTTTTTTTTTTTTTTTTTCCCCCTATAGAATATGCAACAGGAAATTTGTCAATTTTGCATTTGTAAATATTGAATATCTCTTAAAATAATAATGCTAATAAAATACAAACAACATTATTTAAACATTTGACTTTAGATATTGGCTTAAAGAAAATTATATCAATGAATTTTATAATGAGCACTGTTTGGATAAAATACAGTATAAAATGGTTCTATATTGAAATGTAAATAAATATAAAAATTTATTGATGTATAATCACCTGGTAATATTTTCTTTTGCATAATGAAAATACAGTCGGACTTCTATTTAACGAATTTCTCTATTTTGCGAATTTTTTTCGTGGAACCAAGAACATTGTGGAAATTTCTTCTTAAAATAACTTCCAAATAGCGAAGAGAATTTTCTATTTAACGAATTTTTTTAAATTCTACTTTCCCTATTTTGCAAAATATTATTAACTTTTTAACGCATTTTATTGGGGAAATGACCTTGAAATGATTTTCGCATTCACTGTTAGAGAAAGCAGTAAAATTCCCTTCCCTTTTCGTTTGCATTTCAAACAGGAAATGCAACACCTCTAGAAAAGGGGGGAAATGGTCAAATTCCTTGAGTAGGAAATGAGCAGGGAAGATAGAGGTAATCTTTGGAGGTTGATTATGACTTCAACAAAACATGGATGACGTCAAAAATTTGTAGAAAATGGATTCAAAAGTTGGATACACTGATGATTGCAGAGCATCTCAAAATTGCTCTAATTTTGGACAAATGCCCTGCCTGATTTCGAAGGAAATCAACAAAAAACTGAAAAACATTACAGTTTTTTACTTGTCTCTAAAAACTAAGTCGAAGTTACAGCCAATGGATCAAGGGGTGATTCAAAACTTTAAACTGCACTACCACAAAAGAATTGTATGGAAAGTTATCACTGCGCTTGAAAATAAGCAATCTATGCCAATTATCAATTTGCGAGAAAGCATAGCAGAAATTTCTAAAGCATGGAACTATGATGTTACTGATCGTAATATTCATAACAGTTTTGCTAATGCTGGATTCTTTGTCAACGCTGAGAATTTGGAAAGTGTGGAGGATGAGGATGACATTTCTTTAGAAGAACTTAAACAATGTGGGTACAGGCTAAGAGAGAACCACGAAATTAATGATGATTAATGACTTTCTTTCTATTGATTCTGAAGCTGAAACCACCGAAACATTAACTGAATCGGATATTTTGGACGGTGTGAAAAATAAAAACAATACAGCCATAAATTGTGAGGAAGACGAAGGAGATGAAGAAATTAGCAAATCTTCATATGATGAAATGTTAAAATCATTTGAAACAATTCGACGTGGATTGCAGTTTGAGGAGAATGAAGCTGGAGAAAAAAACTATTATGAGAAATAATAGTTTGGCGTGGCTTATATTATTGTATACTTTTTTAAAGATTAGACTTTCTTTAGTCAAAACCAGAGCGTCATTAGTAAACAACAAGTTGGTTAAAAATTTAGTTGAAAATGGACACTCAAAGAGAGCATTATCGTCATATTTTATTGTTTTACTTCTGAAAGGGCAAAAATGCGGTTTTAGCTCGAAAGAAATTGTGTGAAGTTTATGGTGAGGACTGCCTTACAGAACGCCAGTGTCAGTATTGGTTTGCTCGCTTTCGTGCTGGAAATTTTAATGTGCAAGATGCACCACATACTGGTCGTCCAACCACTACTGATGAAGACAAAATAAAGGCGTTAATCGAAGCTAACTGGCGTATGACAGCTCAAGAGATAGCAGAGAAGCTCGACATATCGAGTTTAACCGTTTACTTGCATTTGCAACAGCTTGGTTACGTAAACAAACTGGATGTTTGGGTTCCTCATGAATTAAAGTAAATACACCTCACCAAACGCATTAACATATGCGAATCTTTGCTGAATTGTAACAAAAACGACCCATTTCTGAAAAGAATCATAACGGGTGATGAAAAATGGATCGTTTACGATAACGTAGTCCGAAAACGATCATGGACCAAGCAAGATGAACCCCCACAATCGACACAAAGCTAATATACACCAAAAGAAGATTATGTTTTCTGTGTGGTGGGATTGCAAGGGTATAGTCTGCCTATAGCTGCTTCCAAGGAATCAAACTATTGATTCAAATGGCTACTGTCGTCAACTATCGAAATTGAACGAAGAAATCAAGAAAAAACGCCCTGAACTGACCAATCGCAAAAGAGTTATGTTTTATTATGATAACGGCAGACCCCACACATCTTTGATAACCCGTCAAAAATTCATGGAGCTGAATTGGGAACTGATGCCACATCCACCCTATAGCCCTGACTTTGCACCATCGGATTACCATTTGTTTCGATCCCTTCAAAACTATTTGAATGGTAGAACTTTCGATTCCGATCAGGCTATTAAAAATGAGTTCTCAACAATTCAATGAGTTTCTCAACTTACCGAAAGGTGGCAAAAGGTCATCCAACAGAATGGTCAATATATCATTGATTAATGTTTGTTGTTAATATAAAAAAATTCACTTTGAAAAACATGAAGAAAAAAAACAACATTAATTATCTAACAACCCGATATTATTTTTAATTTTGAGTTTCTCTTTTTGACTTAAATGATTATGTATCAAAACTTAACTGGTAGTCAAAAAAATGTCGCTAGTAAAATTTTTCTTATTTTATTTTTCGAATGTTGGTAGGTATGCATTTTTCTTACTTAAATAATAATTTGTGACACTATTTTGTATTCTTTACCCAGGATTCTTAAAATAAAATTTCGAATAGACATTAAGATATCAAATTATATCACAGGTATAATATATTTTTTATTATATCTTTATTATAAATCTTTTTGAAGATTGCCCGTTCATAAAATAATTATTCTCTCCTGATGTTACTTTGTGTTTTTATATACCAATTCATAGTTTGTTTAAAGTAAGAACTCCCCTAGTCATTTGTCTGGACCCGTGGCGGAGGCTATAACGAGGTATAACTAATCTAAGTAAGGGTGTGGCGTCACTGTTTAGGACATCGGGTAGAAGAGAGAAAAGGAATATTTTTCTTCTGTCTATTGGGTTAGCCCCAGAGTGAAGAAAAGCTATCCTCCCTGAAAGGCACTATTCTTGTTTCCTTAACAGCAGACGGCCTCAGACTTTGTGGCAGGAGTTACCTTAGACAAACCTTAGTTCTTACCTTAGACAAACTATGCAACAGGGCATCAGAGAAACTTCGACTTAGAGGTTGGGCGGCTCCTACGAGCAGGGCACATCGACTAGAGGTCTATTGTACCCAAACCCTAAATCACAATTAGAATAAAAGCCCTATAGCTGAAATGAAAT
This sequence comes from Parasteatoda lunata, assembly GCA_949128135.1. NCBI lineage: Eukaryota > Metazoa > Arthropoda > Arachnida > Araneae > Theridiidae > Parasteatoda > Parasteatoda lunata. The sequence goes on from OX421971.1 coordinate 4,332,297, forward strand.
TCAGCAAACACCTTACAGGAACATCTTGCAGTTCCCAGGTATTGACGCAATGTTGCTTTAAATGCTCAAATCTTTGAGCAGAATAGACCTCGCAATCACAGAGTATGTGTCGCGATGTCTCTTCTTCAAGATGACAAACCCGACAAAGAGAATTGGATTCAATTCCCATTATGTGTAGGTGTCTTTTAAGGATGCAGTGGCCAGTCAGAAGTCCAATGATCTTCTTTAAACTATTTCTATTAAGCTTTAGAAGCTCCTTTTGATGTACACTAGGACAGTCACAATTCAGCTCCTTAGCTTGTCTCTGACCGTTAGCAGCACGCCATTGTTCATGGGCAATCTTGCCGCAGAGCTTGAATATGGATGCCCTAAATGAGGTGGGAGAAATTCCCAGTGCAGGTTCAGGGCCCCAAAAAATTGCATTAGTGCCAGCCCATGCTGCATCATCAGCTAGCTCATTTCCATCAATACCCATATGTCCAGGTACCCAATGCAGGGATGCCCTGCTATGATTGGACAGGTCACAGAGGACCGAGAAGCACTCCCACGCTAACAAAGAGGTGAATTTACATCTTGACAGTGATAGGAGAGCATCCTGACTGTCAGAACAGATGCGGATAGTCTTATTCTGATATCCCCTGTCTAAGCCTATCTTGCAGCACAAGATAATGGCATAGACCTCAGCCTGAAAAACAGTGGCATAATTTCCCAGGGGAAAGTGAAGTTTGGTACCATCGTTGGAGCAATCAATTCCTGCTCCTGATTTGGCACCAATCTTTGAACCATCAGTGTACCATATTCGACATTTGCCTTTAAGCCATCGAGGAGAATTAAACCATTCATCTCTAGTAAGAAAATGGATCTTGAAAGGCTTATGAAAAGCATATCTTAGTGACATATAGTCACTAGGCGTAATAAAAGAGGGTATATCCACCACTTGTGAGACAAGATGACCCCATGACAAGTGTTTGGGATACTCTTTCCATAGGCCAAGGTACATAAGACGCTGTATGCCTGTCTGAGCTTCAACCTCAGTACGTAAGTTCAATGGAAGAAGCCCAACTGCTCTCTAGAGCAGCAGTAAGAGTGGTCCTAAGACAGCCTGACAGGGCTACACAGACCATTCTTTGTAGTCTATTAAGGTTAAACTTTGCGGAGCTCAATCTAGTCCTCGACCACCAGACGATTGCGCCATATGTGATAATAGGACTAATAATCATTGAGTAAATCCAGTAAACAATTTTGGGGGATAATCCCCAGGTTCTACCAATAGCATTTCTGCAAGACCAGAAAATCTTTCTGGCCCTGTTGGTACAGTATTCAAGATGATAACCCCAATTAAGTTTGGAGTCAAAATAAACCCCGAGAAACTTGACTTTCTCCATGAGTTCCAATTTATAATCCAGGTAGTATACATTACCTAGATCAAGATGCCTTTTTCGTGTGAAGGCTACATAACTTATCTTGGATGGATTGACAGATAAGCCATCTAGCTACTTCTAGAAGTGCATTATTCATGACATCAGAGATGCCTTCCTCTGACCACAATAACACCGTCATCAGCGTACCCAATACAGGGTATGCCAATATCAGTTAACCAAACTAACAGAGTCCATTACCATACACCATAGGATAGGGGACAAAACTCCTCCCTGAGGGCACCCTGCAATTGTATGCACTTTCATGCTTGCACCTAATAAAAAGGAACAAACATACCCAGAGGATAGCAAAATAGTTATCCACCTGGTAATAATTGAATTTATGCCTCTGTTTCTAAGTGCATTGATGATAGTTTCAACAGGGACTTTATCAAACGCACCTTCAATATCAATAAATACTGCAAGAGCAATCTCCTTATCTGTGATAGATTTCTCAAGGAGGTAGGAGAGCTCATATAGGGCAGTGTCCGTGGACTTGCCAGGTTGATAAGCATGCTGTGTCGAAGACAGTGACTTATCTATGAGCACAGTGTCTCTGAAGTATCTGTCAATTAGCTTTTCGATAGCTTTCAGCAGACATGAAGTGAGGCTAATTGGTCTGAATGATTTAGCCTCAAAGTAATTATCCTTACCAGGTTTTGGTATGAAAATTACTCTGGTATTCCTCCAAGAGTAGGGTATATACCCAAATGCTTTACAGGATCAGAAAATCCTACATAGAATAGGGGCTAGTATATTCACCCCCTGAATAAGCATCATTGGTATGATGTCATCCATGCCTGGTGACTTTTAGGGTTTAAATGACTTAATAGCCCATACAACCTTATCATAGGAGACCACCAACTTGGCGGCCTCCCAGTCATACTTACTACAAGTAGTTGTGGGATTAACGTATAGATGTTCATTATCCACAGGGTGAGAACCAGGGAAGTGTGCTTCAAGTAGTTCTCCAAGGGCCTCTTCCCCTGATTCACTGTATCTTCCGTTTGTAAGACGGATGGCATTTAAATTGCAATTAAAATCTTTTGTAAGTATTTTTGCGGTGTCTGAATCAGAGAAACTTACCTCAATCTTTCAAGAGCCAAGTTGAATTATTTACTTAAAGCTCAAAATTAATAAAAATTTTGCTATCTTTGAAAATACTCATCTATTAATATGCATACTTTCTCTTTTGAATTTCAGTAAATTATATTAGTTTCAAAATTAACGTAAGTAGTCATTGGATTATTTATATTATTTTTATCTCTTTACCTGTACACCTGACGTTTCAACCTATGTCACTTTTACAAACAGGGTATCTGCGCATCTGGAAAGTCATGAGAAATCATGGATTTCGGTATTAAACTCAATTTGTCATGGAATGTCATGATTTTATCTATTTAAAAAAAAAAAAAAAAATCATGGAAATTAAAATTTAGGTTGCCGAAAAATCTAATTTCATTGAAAAATCTATAATCACAGTTCCGAATATCTGAATTCATAACAAAATCCCCTCTCATAGTCATATTTTATTAAAATATGAAATGTTTTTATCCTGTTCTTTAAAAATTATGTTGTTCTTTCAAAAATTTAAAGAAAGAACATTTTTTCTAGAGCGAATTGTCTTTTAAGCTTCCTTGATTTCAGAATTTTTATTTGATCAATTTAAAATTCTAGTTTAGGATTTTTATATTACACTTACTTTTAAGAAGAAATAGAACAAGTTTAAATAACTATATATATCTGACTGTATTAAGTTATTTGCTTTCGTATCCCCTCCCCCCCCCCGGCTATTGGCTATTTTATTGCTTCAACTCTTTCTTTACTCTGGTTTTGGTTTACTCTGTCTATGAATATGAAGATGCAGAGTATAACAGTTTTGTTTATACCCATCATTTAAATTAATGTTATTATAATGCTTTTTTTAAATCTATTGTTGTGTTTTTGTCTGAGAAACTTTGTTAAGTCATGATAAATTCTTAAAATTAGTTATGGAAAGTCATGAATTTGAAAATCTAAAATGTGGCAGAAACCCTGTACAAATCTTTGAATTTCAGTAAATCATATTAGTTTTCTGTAATTAATACAAGGGTTATTTTTATTACAGTACTTTGCCTGTACACCTGACATTTCAACCTCTGTCACTGTTCCGATGGCAGTTGTACACTGCTCAGGCCATGAGATCCCGATGGACTTCTTTCCTGGGTCAAGATCTGATGGAAGAGAGTGACGACGATCAAGATTCAATGAAGGAAGCTCTACTGGAGACTTCTCCCATTCTTCTTGGACTGACCTTTGTTGTTTCTATTGTACACAGCATCTTTGAGTTCCTTGCTTTTAAAAATGGTATGTATTAACTATGTTGTCTCTTGAATTTTTGCTGATCAAGGCGGCCAAATTTAATTAAATAGCAGGCGAAAATTTTGTTTATTTTCTTATTTTCTTTCTTTTTAAGGCAATAATTCTATCGAGTTTTTGGCAGTTATTGCTTTTGATTTCTCTATAGTTTTTTAATCCGATATTTTTTATACGATATTATTTATTACAACAACCTAATCTCGAAATGAAACATGCATTTGAAGAATCTGATTCACGTAATTTCTTCATCGATACCTTTTTTGGCAATTACGAATTTCAAGCATTTTAATTATTGTTTTATTGTGATGATTATTTACAAAATGCAAAGAAGGAAATAATTTGTGCTTTCCCTCCAAACAAAATGAAAGAATATCACCCATAATATTAGAATAAAAAAATTTTACATTAAAATTCATGTTTGATTAAAAATAGTTTTTATAGTTTTTTTTTGTGAGCATATCTTTTTTGTTATTTTAAATTAGTAACATATATGTTTATTATTATTAAAAGTATCTTGCAGAATGATATTAGTGCTAGAGAGTTTTGTCATAGATAGCTGAAAAAATTCTGCCACATGGATCACAATCTATTTCTATACCGTCAGTTCATTTGGGTGTTTTTAAAAAGTGCTTGATTTTCCCTTTTTAAAAATTAGATTTTTTTCTTTATTTACCATGTCGATTTTCCCCACGTATATACAAAAGCGTGGTTTTCGCATTGTTCTATTCAATGTTTTCACAATTCATTTAACCACAATCTCTATTTTATGAATAAAAGCTCTCTAGCTCTATATTATGAATAAAAGATTTCTTAAATGAAGCGCATAAATAATTAATAAAATTTATGCACTTCATTAAATAAAAAGTTAATAAAATTATTAAGAACATCGTGCTGTTTTTAATAATTTTATTAACCTTTTATTTTATTACCTATGTAACATTTTTATATCATTTCAGTGCATTAACACTTTTGTCTGATTTTATTCACTTATGAAAGCATTTGTGTATACAAATCAAAATTCTTGTTGGTGCCATCAAAAAATTTTGATGTTTCATAGTTTTTGATATATCAACAACTTCGTTCATGGAATAATAGAAAATGCTACTTTAACTCACTATGATGATTAACCATTAAAAGAATTTGATTCGCTTGGACCAATGATTCATGATGGTTCCAACTATACATTTCCATGATGGTTTAATGGGAATTCTTGCTGGTTCTTAGGAATATACCATCAAAACAACTTGTTTTTTTTTGTTTTTTTTTTTATGTTGGTCCATCATCAATCATTCCGAATTCCTTCATTGGGGTGAAGATGGTTCATCATTGTTCTAGCATTTGTTTTCTGAGAAACTATGATGGAAATTTCTAATGGTTCAACATGAACAAACCATCAAAACAAGTTGCTATTATGTTGAACCATCATAAATCAGTCTGAATTCCTGCATTGGGGTGATGGTTACTTATGTTGTTTACTATCAGAGTCTGTTTAGAAGAAATTTTTGTCCGTTAAAAACTTCACAAAATATCTTTTCATAAAAACGACCCTTCACAAATTTCTTTATCTTCATTATTGTTTCGTTAATCGAATAAACCAAGTTTTTCAAGTTTTCCTAAATATAATTGTAAGAAAATAGTATTCTAAGAAAATATTTCCACTTTTACAAACATCGTGTGCACATTCTTATTGATATTAAATTATTTATTTTTTGTAAATAAATAATTGATCAATTAATATTTATTCATAAAATTAATTAATAGAATATTATGTAAATAGAAATTAATTTCTGTCAATTTTTTAAATAAAATATTATAAATTTAAGAATTTTTAAAGTTTTCTTAATGTGTAACACATTAAAAGTTATACATTATTAAGTTGTGTTATTTAAAATATGTCAATTGAAATTATTAAAAATGTGAGTGATTTAGTTTTTATTATTTGTCAGAAATGAATATTCTGTATTAAGCAGTATAGGCTAAATACCAAATATTTGTATGTTGCATTTCTAATTTAGTAGCAGCAATTGTTAAGCAGAATCCTGTATCTAATTACAATTTAAAAACTTCTTTAAAAGGTCTTTAGCAATTTTGCAATACCACACCCTATTTGCACAAATTCACAAAAGCAGGACCCTGGTTGAAAGAATGTGACTTAACGTTTATTTTATATTCACAAATTATGAGTAGCTTTTTTACAAAAACAGGACCTTTCACAAAATGTCTGGACAGACCCCTGATCATAAATCAGTCTGGATTCTTAGATTGGGGTGATGGTTGCTTAAGTTGTATACCATTAAAAAGTTTGATTTGTGTATTATGTACCGTTTTTTAATAAGATAATTTGCACTGTGTATCTTACCTTTTAATTTGCTTTACCAACAGTTTGTTTGGTACGGCATGTCCTTTTTTACCCTATATTCAAATCAATTATTTTTTCTTTTCAGATATTCAGTTTTGGAACAACAGAAAGTCCCTTGAAGGCTTATCAGTGCGCTCTGTTTTCTTCAATGTTTTTCAATCGGTGGTTGTTCTCCTTTATGTTTTAGATAATGATACTAATATGGTTGTGAGAATATCTGTGTTTGTTGGACTTCTCATTGAAATATGGAAAATTCATAAAGTGTCAAATATTGAAATTAACCGAGAGCAAAAGCTCTTTGGTATAATACCTAAAATTAAAATTACAGACAAAGGTTCATATGTGGAATCTTCTACAAAACAATATGACATAGTAAGTAATAATTAAGTACATAATTAATTTGTTTATAAGAAAATTTTTTCAGTTTTTATACATTTACAGTTAAATGGACACACTTGTTCTTAAAAAAATGGTCCATTTATTGGAAGGGTACAGTCACAATATTTAACGCCATATATTGTTTTCTGTGTGTGATTGCACTAGGGGGTGGGTATCACGGAATTCCGGGTTTTTCACGTATTCTTCCGGGTTCAAAACCTAGAAGCAGTGTGTGCTAGTTTTTTGAGAATATCGCAAAATTCGGTATATCTCAAAGCCATTGGTTCACAGACTTCGCAGATCAAAAACTTAATAATACAACAAAAAATTTTAAGACTTTGCTGAATCTTGTCAACGAAACGTTCATATGCATTCTCCCACCAATTGCAGCCTACGTAATTGTTTTGGTTTGACGGATTCTCGCCATTTTGAATATTTGGGACAGTGCTGATATCGGGAGTCTTATTCACTTGATGTTGATATCAAACATCGATTTTCGCATTTATCTCAATCAAAAAATTACGTGTTGCGATTCGTATTCGCGTGATTTGGAAATCAAATATTGTGACTAAAGTTCACACGTTTTTAAAACCCAATATTACTATTCATAATCATGTAAAATTAAAATCTAATGCTGCGATTTGTATTCACGAGTTTTCAAAATCCAATTTTGCAATTCGCATTCACATGTTTGTAATATCAAACATCGATTTTTGAATTTTTATACGGGACTTGAAAACTATACACCGCAAAAAGAAACAATTTTTTTTATGCAGATTTTCAAATTCTTAATTTTTTTTTTTTAAAAACAAACTTTGCTCTCATTCTCTGTTTTCTCACTTTCTTTAGTTAGCATTCCGATATTTGTCTTGGGCGTTGTTTCCTCTGTTAGGGTGCTATGCTGTCTACTCACTCCTTTATCTGGAACATAAAGGATGGTATTCATGGGTTTTAGGCATGCTTTATGGATTCTTATTAACTTTTGGTATGTGAATATTTTTTTTTTTAATCTTCTATTTCATTTCTCCCTTTTTTTTTTCTCTTTTTTTTTTTTTGTTGTGTGTTTCATGCTAATTGATGCTTTGATGCTCTTTCAGAGTTGCCACTCTATAGGGTTAACCTGGAAAATACAGGGAAGTTAAAAATCACCTAAAATAACAAGGATTTTTTTTTTTAGAAACTGGAAAATTACACAGAATTTTGTTTCTTATTTTTTGTATCTTAAAAAATGGTAACCACTCAAAGCGATGGGATATTTACTATACATATTTACATAGGGTGGCCACCCACCTGGAAAGCTTGGAATTATCAAAGAATTTTTTTATACTGGAAAAAACCTGGAAAAGTCAGGGAAATTTGGATAAAAACCTGGAAAAATCAGGGAATTTCTAAGGAAAGCTGGAATTCTTCTCTTAATTGAAATTATTTTACCATCGGATGGTTAAAAAAAATCGGTACCTTCACAAAATTAAAAAAAAAAAAATCGGTACCTTCACAAAATTAAAAAAAAAAAAATCGGTACCTTCACAAAAAAAAAACGCATCTTCACGAAAATAAAAAAGAAAGTTAGAAGGAATTAAAGTTCTGAATAGTTTTCCGAGCGGCTCACGGAAAAGTGGATTCACAGTGAACGCCGTATGGTACGCCATCGGACGGCGTTCCGCGCAACCGCACTAGCTCGAAAACAGGCTTGATATGCTGACGTCACTTCTCCTAAATACGCCATTCAATCGGAGTGGTAAAGTTTTTATACTAGGCAACCGGCTAAATTGAGCCAGCGCGTAAACAACTCAACTCATTTTCCCAGGCGACAAGTGTTTTTGTTATGATTTAGCGTAAAACGCGTTCCATTCGTTTTTTATAATGAAGCGAGGAAGAAATTTAAGTGGAGCGGGTGGCTCACGGAATAGCGATTACTACATGAAGCGTTTACGCACGATCGATAGCATAGGAACGCAATCAATAAAAACATTTTTTCAGTCAGAAAAAACTGAGGAGAAACTGTCACAACAGTCGCCGTCTGAAAAAACCGTTACAGTTGATAACGAGGAACAGTGCATTGAAAATGCTACGGAGCCAATGATTGAAGAGTTACATGATTGTTTTGTTACAGAAAAAAGCGATGCTGTGATAGAGGAAAATATCGAAAGCGAAGTCAATTTCATCAGTAGCAAAAAGCCTGAAAACATCACAAAGTATGAAAAATGTAAAGAATGGATTTACTATAGTCCTTCAGCTGGAGGGTTTTTATGCAGAGTGTGCTCTGTTGTAAATAATAAAGGACCTTGGATAACTGAAGGGGTAAATTTTCTTGGGCATCCAACTAGATGCATGAAGAAACATGAAGACAGTAGAATGCATATTAATGCAACAAGCAGTATCAATTCAGTTAAAAAATTCAATGTTTCAGAGCAAATTCAAAAAGGAGCCGAAAATGATAAAGAAAAAAATAACATTGTAATGAAGAAATTTGTTAAAGTTTTAAACTTTATGGTACAAAAGCAATGGGCTGTTTTAGAAAATTTTGAGAGTTTAATACAATTTTTGGGCAATGATCTTCAAGATACAGACATTAGGAGACACTTAGAAACTTGTGCAAAAAATGCAACATATTTATCACGAGTTTCTGTACAAAACCTTTTGGAATGTATTTCCGAATACATTGAAGAAAGTATGTTAGCACAATTAAAAGTGTGTGATGCTTTTGCTTTGTTTGCAGATGAAAGCATGGACAAAGCACAAAGAGAGCAACTAGGCTTATTAGCCAGATTTAAAGTTCCTAATGGAAAAGTTCAAGAGAATTTTTTAGGACTTATAAATTTAGCAGCTACTGATGCTGCAACTATAATGCGCACAATTGAGCACTTTATGCTTGCAAAAGGCATAGATATAAAAAAATGTCTATTTGTGTCATTAGATGGAACCAACGTGATGAGTGGAGAAGTAACAGGGTTACAAAGAAGAATGAAGCACATATCTCCTCATTGCATTTATATAAATTGTCGCAACCATCGGTTAGCTCTTGTGTTTGCACATTTGCTAAAGAAACATAGCTATTTAAAAAGTGTGGACACTTTGTTGATTAGTTTGTGGAAAATGTTTCACTATAGTGCAAAAAAATATAATATTTTGAAAAATATACAAGAAAATGTATACAATATAGAAACACTAAAAATGTTAAAAGTTTCTACAACACGATGGTTATCACATGGGCATGCATGTGTTAGAGTGGCATCTCGATTTAAAGAGATGATTGAAACTCTAGATGCAGTTTTCAATAACACAAAAGAACCAGAAGTAAAGGGTGTGAGAGATCAGCTCTTAAACCCAGAAGTTTTCTTAACTATGTTGTTTCTAGCTGATATGCTAAAAATTGTTGATAGATTAAATTTGTGGCTGCAAAAACAATCAATTAACTTTAGTTCTATCAATGATAAAGTACAAGACACTTTAAAAGACATTGAGAACTTTGGTAAAAATTTGAGAGAAGCAACTTTTTTTTCTAAAAGCTTGGATTTTCTAGAGTTTGCTGAAGAAGTAACTTGTTTAAACCGCAAGCTTCGTAAGAACAAAAAAAGTGATTCGCATAAAATATTGTTAGATTTTGAGAACAATTTTATCTATCCATTTTTAGATGATTTTAAAAATGAGATGAAAATTGCATTTGAAGTAAGCGACAAGTCTCCCTTGGCTGCATTTGACGTTTTTGTCCAAAACCATGAAAGAAGAGATGTCTATCAAGCAGAATTAATTGGAAAAAAATGGTCAGATTTAATGTTGTTCTATGGCCAAAAGCAAACTAATCATTTTCAAGGACAAACAACAGAGTCTGCACCATTTATTCAAGAAATATCAGCAAAAGAAGAACTTATTAAATTTGAATTAGAAATGCAAGAATCAAAATTAACCTTTGATATAGAAAAATTAGAAGCAGCAAAATTGTTGATTAGAAAAAATGAAAAAGATGAAGCTAAAGTGTGTATGGGACACAAAATTACACCATCAGATTTAATATCAATTATGGAAAGAAAAGCTACAGTGTGGAATGATTTTCCTAATTTAATGAGACTGTTAACTTTATGTGTGATTGTTCCTTCCTCTACAGCATCTGTGGAGAGATTGTTTTCTAAGATGAATTTAGTCTGTACCAAACTGAGATGCAGCATTTCACAGAAGTCTTTAAATTGTCATCTAAACATAATTTTCAATGGATCCAAATTATTATCTGATGAACAGGCTCAAAACATAATTGCTATCTTTAAAAATACTGAAAATCGCAAAATATCTCTGTGATTGATATAATTTTATCTATGTATTCTGTATTTCTATTATTTTTTCAACCATTAATTCAAAAGTAAAGTTAACACAATATCAAAATAATAATTTCTTAATCATAATAAGTTCAATAAATTTTATTAGTAAATAAGTTTAAAAATTTCTATGCTGGCTGGCTGTATAATTTACATTGAATTAATAAATGGAATTAATCTGCAAGCTGTCTTATAAGCAATTCCTTGCACAATATGTTTTTTATAGTATTGTACTTTTTGTATACATATGTAGTTTTTTTTTTAGCAATACTTAATTTTCACAAAAATAAAAAAAAATTTCACAAAAATAATTTTTTTCACAAAAATAGGTACTAGGATTGAAAACCTGGATTAAGCCCTGCATCCGTTATATCCACTTTTATTTAGACGTAAATTTATCGTTAAAAAGTTGAAATATCATCAACTCAGCAATACTTTTCTTGCATTAAAATTCTCTTTATTATTACCCTGCTAAACTAGAATACCATTTCAAACTCTTTTATGTTGGGAAATGAATGGAGAAAATTTGGCCTCTTTGGAGATTATGGGACTATGCAGTTTAAGAAAGGCAAAAATGTGGCAGAAAGGATTAGGATATTTGCTTCTGTTTATAAAATTAGAGTTTTTTTTTTAAAAAAATCTAAATTAAAGTAATTTTCAGTCATTATAATGGTTCTCATTATCTTAAATTCCTATCCAATTTGAGAAACTTACGTCTGACACTGAAGTAAAAAATTTCAAATTATGTATCATATTTCACCAACAACCGCATAGAATTTTTTATTGAAATGTCAGCTTCAAAATTCAGTCAAGTTTACATTTAAATTACAATCAAATTCACTGAGTTTATACAATTTGTAAATTAGTAATTATTTTTTGCTTCCGCGCGATTCACATCCGACAGCATTATCTAGAATTTATCTAGTTTTTTTTTCTGTAGAATATGCAACAAGAAATTGACAATTTTTCCTTTACAAATACTGAATATGTCTTAAAATAATAGTGCTAATTTGAAACAAACAGCATTATTTGAACATTTGACTTATGATATTGGTTTAAAGAAAATTATTTCAATGAATTTTATAAATAGCACTGTTTGGATAAAATACAGTATAAAATGACTGTATTGAATTGTAAATAAATATAAAAATTTATTGGTTTCTAATCACCTGAAATTATTTTCTTTTACTTAATAAAAATATATTAAACAGTACTTATCCAGGGCTGTTTTGGGTCATTGCTATTTGGTGCATTTTGTGCAAAAAATATTTAACACTTAATTTTTTTCTTATTCATTAAAAGCATAACAAATTGTTTCCTCCACATCTATTTAAGATGATATATTAAAAAAATAACATTTTAAATGAAATACTACACTATTATTTGACTAATAATCTAATATTGACACTTTTCTTGTACTTATACTACACTTTAGCAGAAGAAAAAAAACATGCTGACCTGGAAATTTTAAGAATTTTACTGGAAAACCTGAAAAAAATCAGGGAAATTTGAAACCTGATTTGAGTGGCCACCCTGTTACAATACTATGTACTAGGAGGCTTCGCCCCCTGCTCGCTGGCGCTTACCAACCCCCGGAACTGCTTTCGCAGTTCATTTCGGATTGCTTCGCAATCCAATGCTCGCTTTGCTCTCTCATTGGATACGCTCTTAACGTCTAGCTTTTGTATACTTTTTTGAATACCGAAGTTCCGAAAACTTTTCACTGTAGAAAATTGTAAACCTGTACAGTCAACAAAAAAAAAAAAATATCACCCTGAATAATTTTCGTTCTAATGATCGGATTTTCACGAACTAAGTGTCTATCTTAATGGTTCCTGGGGGTGACCTCAAATATGCTAATTAGTTAGTGCTAACTATTAATTAAGTTACGAAATCAGACACAAAAACGTACTTTCTCTGAATAAACATATATTTTTTTTACATATTTGGATTTCTTATCTTCAAAATATTCAATATATCAGGGGGTAGCCGCAATCTGTGAAATGTGGTCCCCATAGTTTGGTCAGGAGAGCGATTCAAAGTTTGGACCCCTTAATGTTTATTTCACTTTTTGCGTTTTCAATAATATTTTAAAAACTAATGAAGCAATTATCTTATTCTTAAACATAACATATTTCAATGATTTTAAAATACCACTAAACATTCAGCAATTCCTTGAGTTATAGGAAAAAGAAATATCGTAAATTATAGAAAAACTTGTGAATGTGCATTAGAATTACTGTACAATCTACAATTTAATTTTTCAAGCACTTTTTTTTTCTTCAAACTTTCTTGCCTAGAAGACTCGATTAAAGCTGTAAAAATGATTATCCCTAGAATTTTGTATATAGCCATAATAAGTTATGTTAATTTGATTTTAGTATGAAATCCTCGAATAAATATAGCAAAAACAACATAATCTAAATAATATCAGATAAAAAGTTCATGTATTTAAATTCTAAAAACTTAGAAAATGATAAATGATTTATAATAGATTTAAATTTTCTTTTCTAGGGAGATTAAAATAAAAATGACTTTGCTTTTTCGACAGAAATCAGCTTAAAAATTTTCTATTGCCTAGAAACTTCGAGATATTTTCTATGAACTATTAATTAAACCTCTATGAGTTATCACAGAACATTATTTAAATTTTTTTTCCAGTCAGAGCTTGGTTGCTTAGCAATCTAGTAAAATTGAGCATTCTTCTTTTGAATTAGTCAATGGGTTATCTTAAAATATTCATTTGCGCTGGCGATTTTTTTTAGCGGTTTTCTGGACTATCGCCAAATATATAAACCTTTGTTGCGACCCTATTTACCACCAATTTTTTTCAAAATTTTGTCTACCCCCCCTAATTCAAGTATCCGGATTCCAAATATATAAAAAAAAAATATATGTTTATTCAGAGAAAGTACGTTTTTGTGTCTGATTTCTTAACTTAATTAATAGTTAGCACTAACTAATTAGCATATTTGAGGTCACCCCCAGGAACCATTAAGATTGACACTTAGTTCGTGAAAATCCGATCATTAGAACGAAAATTATTCAGGGTGATATCTTTTTTTTTTTTTTGCTGACTGTACATTTCAATATTAATTTGAAATTGCAATTGTTAATTTGGGCATTTGGCGATACAACACTTATAGAATTGAAGGATTTGTTACGTCAAGCACTTTGGTATCATAATTTTGATTTATGTTGCTAAGTTACCTTTAGAAAAATTCTATGGCTGGCAACAGCATTTTTATTTTTTAAGTTGTTTATTTTTATTTTTGCTGCAGCTGAATTGAACAACCTGATAATGCTCACTCTGGTTATTGTTTCCATTTTTAAAAGCGCTATATGTTGAGCCACCTCAGCTAGATTTGGCATGTGACATTTTTAAATGCAATCATTGGTCGATTTTCTAACGTTGCCATTCGGGAAGTTGTAATGAGGCTTTTTTTTTTTTTGGTGCCGTGTAAGAGAAATATATATATATAGATATTTACATTTACAATACTATGAAATATTTAAGGAGGATTTTAGCTTTTTCCTTAAGTTTTTTCAGCAAAAATATAGGGAATTTTGTTTCTTATTTTTGTCTTTTAAAAAATGGTAACCTCTATGGGATATTTAAGGAGGATATTTCAGTATATATTAATATATTGAAATATAATAATTTTATTCATTTACTATAAAATTATTTAAGTATATTTAGCTGTTCCTTTTTCCCATAAGTTTTTTCAGCAATTATAACTAGTATAGTTTTCCCAATGAAGCTCTTACAAGAGCACAGTGAGCGTGTTTTTCTTCTTAATATATTGTGTATCATTTGTACCGGGAAAACACAAATAATTTTTTCTTCTTCCTGATTTGAGTGGTAACCCTGTTTCTTGAATAAGTGTGGGATTGGAATAAAATTGCTTATCATTCCACATGGCTGTATATATATTTATTTTAAATCACATTTTTTTAGCCAAATAAATTATATGATTATATTAGAGGATTTTTATTATATTTAAATGTATGCAATATTTAACGCAATAGCTTGTATGAATGAAGATAAAGCAAAGTGGTTCGATAATTAACCTTCTTCAGTGTCGAAACGTTAAATGTAAGATTACACTAAGAGCAAAACTGTAAAAGTATGCATATTTTAAATTAATCAAAAGTATAGTTATGATAATACAAAATTTGTATTTTTAAAATATATTTCATGTTCAGGTTTTAATACATGTACTAAAGGAATAAGCTTTTTTTATAAACGTTGTTGAACTGCCCACCAAATTTTAAGTTTTCCGCTACCAATGCTCAGCTCTGTAGCCTTGTAATTTTTAACCCAATCCAGAGGACAATGGAACTCCTAGCTCAATTATTGGGAGAAATGTGCTTTCATGGAGGACTTTTTGATGGAACTAAGCCGCATTTGCATTACACAGAGAAGAAAACCACCAAAACCTCTCTCAGTGTGACAGCAAGAAAACTCCAACCCATCAATCATCCTACCACTGAGGATATTTTTATGTCAGCACTGTGAATGCAGAATTTGAACCAACCAGCCATTGTCCGGATTCGAACCCCGTTCACCTCGTTTGGGGGCGAGCCTTCTATCTCCTGCACCAACACGTCTCAAAAAAGAATATGTTTGTGATATTTTTTTAAAATCGCTTAAGTATTTCATTGCTCCTCATTCACAATTGTTTATTTGTTTTTTTTTAAAGTTTTTTTTTTTTTAATGAGGAAGGCAATAACATAACGATAATAGGTGGCAACATTTATCTGGCCTTGTGATTTTAGAATCCCTGCTTCTAAGAGGTAAAGAGAAATTATAAATTGGGTGTGAAATAAAATGGTTTTAAATTGATATTTTTTAATATTTATTATACAGCCAAGATAGTGGATTGATCCAAAGAGGCACTCTCTGGAATGGGTCTCTTTAAGTTTTGGCCTACACTGATGACATCGATATGATCAGAAGGGTTGTCAAAGAGGCTTTTAGAGCTCTTGAAGCTGCTGCCACTAATATGGGCCTTTCTCTTAACAAAGATAAGATGAAATTCATGAATTTTTCATCCTCAACCATAAATTACAGTGCCCCTTTATGTATAAATGGTTATACTTTTGAAAGGGTTAACAAATTAAAATACCTTGGCACTGTTGTTAACGATCTAAACATACTTTGAACAGATATCAACAATAAAGTCAAAATGGCTAATAAGTGTTTCTATGGACTGAGGAGACAGCTAAGATCGAATCTTCTCAGCCAAAAAATAAAGTTAAAACTCTGTAAGACACTCATACTTCCTGTGCTACTTTATGGAAGCAAAACTTGAACCCTAAACTCAGACATATAGCGGACACTAGACACCTTTGTAAGAAAGATCCTCAGAGCCATCATTGGCACAATTCTATAAAGGGGATGCTGGCGAACCAGATATAACTTTGAGCTCTACCGACTCTATAAGCAGCCCCAAATTTCATAAATAATCCGCAGAAATAGGCGAAGATGGCTGTGCCATCTATGGAGAAGCTTTGAAAATAGCACCATGAGTATCGTCACTTTTTAAGAACCCGGGCGGAGGGATCCCGCCACAGAGACAGACCCCCCACCTAGATGACTCAACGACATCAAAAATGATTTGAAAACCCTAAATATTAGAAATTGGAAGGGTATTGCCATGGATAAGAGGCGCTGACGATTGACACCTGTTGAGGCAGCCAAGGACTGCAGGGGGCTGTTGCACTGGCAAAGAAGAAGAATATAGACATGGTGGCTAATGGGCTAGAGCGTTTGCCTTCCAATGATATGTTCTGGGTTCAAATCCCAGCCATAGATGGTCTATGAGAATTTCACACACGTCTAGCAATGACTACAGTGCTGACATAAAATATCTTCAGTGGTACACAGTTCTTGGGTGAGAGTCCCCTTACTGTCAGGCTAACAGTGTGGGGTTTTTGTGGTTTTCCTCTCCATGTGACGCAAATGCCGGTTAATTCATCTAAAAAAGTCCTGCACAAAGGCAAGTTTATCCCAATACTTGATCCAAGAGTTTCCTTGCCTTCTAGATTGGGTTCAAAATTACAACATTACGAAGTTGAACGTTAGAGATAAATATTCTATATTTATATCCTATACATCTAATTTATGCTGTCGTCAAATTTATATTATATACAGTCTAATTTCACCAATTGATACACGAATGTTATCAAGGTTTTAGTCCCGTATAAACAATAAAGTTTTATAGGTACCTATTTTGTGAAAATTATATTTAAAAATCAACACAAAAATATGGATTTATCGTTTCTTATGGGATACAAAAATAAAATTTTAAGAAAAAATATTTTGTGAAGGTACCGCTAAACGGTAGTAAGTTCGGCCTGGACAGACCCCTGATAGTGCGTCTAATAATATGGCCAGAGACTGTAATTTCTCCTGAGAAATTATGGAATGAATTCAATAAATTTTTCTATTCTAATTTTTTTTCTTCAGAATCATAGGTATTTTTTCTTCTTCTAATAAACTGAAATAATCATATTCTGCAAATGTTACTAATCCAATTTTTGCTTAGGTTTCATAATGATGACACCTCAACTTTTCATTAACTACAAATTGAAGTCAGTTGCGCACCTTCCTTGGCGAATGCTGTCATATAAGTTCCTCAACACTTTCATTGATGACATATTTGCTTTTGTCATTAAAATGCCAACAATGTACAGGATTGGTTGTTTCAGAGATGGTGAGTATTTTTTACTGTGTCCAAGAAGTATTTTTTACTGTGTAAAATTTGTCTGAAGTAAGAACTCCCCTAGACCCGTAGCAGTGACTATGGTAACCAGGCATAACTATTTCAAATAGGGGTGTTTGGTCACTACTTAGGACCAGTTTTAGCTGAGGTCCAGAGAAATAGAATCTTTTTCCGATCTATTTTGTTAGCCCTAGAATGAAGAAAAGTTACCTTCCCTGTAATGCTCGATTCTTGATTCTATAGTAGCAGACACCCTCAGACTTTGTGGCGAGGGTATGGGAGTTCTCACTGTAAACAAACTATAGAGTCGGTGGTGTTTTGGGAAATTGTTCTCAGGCAAAGAAAGGGCTTTTTTTTTTTTATTTTTTTTTTTTAAGCATAACATTAACCACTTTATCAAGAACAACTCAGTCAAATTTTCAAAAGCATTTTCTTTCGCTTTTTCAATGATTTATCTTTTTAAGATAATTGTATTAAACCAGTGGTTTCCAAACTTGATGTTACTACGCCTCCCTTAAAAATATTTCATCATTTGCCCCACCCCCCTGAAGATTTCATAAAATAAAAACACAAATATTTTTACTCTTATAAAATTTATTCATAAAAATAAATGGAAAACGATATTTTATTATTGTTTTTAATGAGATGGATGTGCGTGTCTATTAGCACAAAGTTTATCAAATCTTGGTGTTTGTGACGATATAGCTACTCGTAGCTCTTTTTCTAGAACTAAATGAGCTCGATATTTGGATTTCATTGCAGCCAAGGCAGAAAATCCTGTTTCGCATAAATATGATGTTACGAACGGCAACAATACTTTCAAAGCTTTGTTTGACAAAGTGTTATATTCTGTATGAAGATTCAACCAGAATTGAACCAGATATACAGTCTGAAATTTATGTTTTAATGTAGTATCACAAGATAATTTAATAAATTTTTCTTTTTCAATACTTGTCAATCCAAATTCATCATCTTCTTCGTCAATAAATGGATTCTGCATCCACGCAAACTTTGTAAAATCAAGATCACCAAAATAATTCGAAAATTGAAGCAACAAACCATTCAAGTGTTCCACAAAGAGATTTTCATTTGCTTCTATGTTATCTCGGGCGCATAAATTTAAACGTGGTGGAAACATGTCAATCTTATTTTTTTTTTGCAAATTTGATTTCCATAGCTCCATTTTTTTAATAAATGCTTTCACTTTGTCTTTTTGTGTAAGCAAATGCATTTGCGGTCCTTGCATTGATTTATTAAGAACACTAAATTTTTCAAAAATGTCAACCAAATATGTAAGTTTAACAATAAAATTATCATCCCTAAACATATTTCCGTCTTCATTATGATTTTCCTCGAGAAACATAGCAATTTCTTCTTTGAGTTCAAGTACCCTTTGAATCACTTTTGCATGAGATAGCCAGCGCACTTCACAATAGTACAGAAGTGACGTGTAATTAGCTCGCATATCTTCACACAGTTTTGCGAACAACCTTGCTTTTAATGGACTGTTTTTTATGTAATTTATAACTTTCGTTACTTTTGCAAAAACATTGTTAAGTTCCATGCAGTGCGTCCAGAGAACCTCGGGTGTTTTCATTTTAACTAGTGTTTGAAGACCAATTTTGTGTCCCGCCATTGATTGTGCACCGTCAGTACAGAGTCCAATGCAATTATTCCACATTATGTCGTTCTCATTAAAAAATCTGTCTATTATTTTGAAAATTTCATTGGATGTGGCTCTGTCAGGAATTGGTTTGCAAAATAAGATAACTTCAATTATATTAGTATCATCAACATATCAAACATATGCAATTAAATGTGCGTCTTTAGCTACATCAGTAGCTTCATCTACTTGTATGGCGAATTTTGAAGTACGCATTCGAGAAACTAATTGGTCACAAAGATCTTTAGATATATCATCAATTCTTCTGCCAATTGTATTATCAGCCAATTGTTTTGACCATATCAATAGCTGCTGGCAAAACTAAGGTTTCTGCTATTGTGTGAGGTTTTTTACATTGCGCGATTCTGTACGACACTAGGTATGATGCTAGTATTGCATTTGATGGAATATGAACAATTGTTTTGAAATTTTGCTTGTTTTTAGATAACTCATCCAATTTTCTTTGAAAAAATTCTTGGGGCTTACCAACGTATTCAGAATGAATAGTTTCAAGGTGCCGTTTCAATTTGCCGGGTCTTATACTATCAGCAGCCAAAACTTTTAAACACGACAAACACATTGGTTTTTCCACATTATCGTTAATAATATTAGTAAATCCGAACGATAAATAGGATAAGTCGTATTTCCTTGTCTTGGGAGTTCTTCCTTCCTGTTCCTTGTGGCTTGTATTCCCACTACTTGTGCCAACATCAGAATCTTCATTATTAGTGGATTTTCGCCTATATCCTATCCCATTTGTCTGAAAATATTAGAAATAATATTATATTATTCTAAAAAAATAAAACTAATAAATATATAAAAAAATAAAACTATTAAATATATAAAAAAATAAAACTATTAAATTACTTACTATTATGATCAGTGGGCAATCACGTCAATAACAATAGAAACACAACTTAAAACAGCTAAACCAATTAAATATTAGCTGTGACACGAAACAAATTGGTGAGCTAAACGTGTGTCGATCTTTTCTGGATGCGTGTGCATCTGGCTTTTATTAAGTTGTGTCGGTGGAGTGGCGTTAGTGTCGCCAAATTAACGACGGCCTTAGTTCAAAAGATTTGCCGGGGTCGAGGACGTCTAGGTATATGGATGCTAAGTTACGAAATGTTTAGTTGAACTATGCAGGATAAAGCATGACGGTACTTTTTTCATTTATTCTCTCATTTTTTACATAGAAAACTTAAGCAGTAATTTGGAAAATTGTTCACTGTAAATAATTTTCGCGCGGCTCCCTTTAGACTAGTCCACGCCTCCCAGTTTGGAAAACGCTGCTATGGAATTCGTAAAAATGGAAAATCCCTAAAGAACAAAATACTCACAAATCTTTGCTTAATAAGGGTTATATAGAATTGTGCAGCCACTTTACAACCCTATATAGGACAAATATTGGTCCATTAGTGCTGAATCAGCCCAACTGGGGGCCCCAAGGTAAAATTGTTACTAGGGATAATATGTAAAGCGTGTATGAACTTGGACGCTCAGTTGATTAAGGGATTTACTCTCTCCTTTCAAAACATATTAGTAAAATGATGAGGGTTGGTTAGTCATAGCTGCCAACTCTACTGGATTTTGCCAGTTTCTCCTGGTATCATGAAAATTCTCCTGGTTTTTGTACATTTTAGAAAATTCCCTAAAATTGAATAAGTTTCCTAAAAAATTCCATATTGAAACAAAATTTCTGTACAAACTATTACTTGCTTGAATATTTAAATAAGTATTACATAATGAAGCATGTTGGCAGCAAGTCCATTTTAGTGGTTAGTTGAGATTGTAGTAATAAGCATATTTTTGGCTGTTTCAGATACATCTTAATTTGGATGTGATGTTGGGGTATTTATCCCAGAAAAATTAACAAAATCGTTTTGGAAAAATTGATTTATTAAGTAAATATTAAATTCAGCAAAAATTATAGAAATAAAGAAAGTCCTTCAAAGGGATTAAGAAAAACATTCTTTGTAGAATATTTTGTAAAGATATCTATTCAACCTTTGGGACTGAAAGGCCAATTGCCAATAAGACTGAAACTGAACTGACTGAAACTTGGGATTGAAAGGCCCCCAATCCAATCGCCAATAATTCGAAATTGAAGTTAAATGAATTGTTAACAACAGACAGTTCTTAGCTTGTGAAGAGATCCATGTTTGGTGAATTATCAAAAGATAACATAGAAAATAATAAATCTAACCCCCCAGCATCAATATTAAAATAATTTGGCGAGGGCAAATCGCCATAAAGACTGAGAATTAGTGTAACCATGTAACTGAAACATTTTTGTGGTAAGAATTAAAGAGTTAAAAAGTAATAAATAGATTTTAGTTTTCGAATGAATGAATGAGTCTTACATTAGTATTGAAATTAAAAGTTAGCCATTACATTTTGTTAAGTAAAGAATAAAATATTTTATATTAGCTTTTTATAAAATGTAATAATAATATAATATAATTTTTTAAAATGAAATTTTAAAAGCTAGGAGGAAATATGTAATGCCTATTGTGGCATCACATTCATATATTTTGTATCATCATTGTTAACACTAAACATACCACAACCGGTCAAATGACCGTTAAAGAACTTTTGCAGCAAAAATGCGTTTATCATCTTTTTGTTTTTGCACATTTGAGTTCATGTCTTTTACTAACAATTATATGCAGTTAATATTCTATTATTATTTTTTTGTATTTTGTTTGTTGCGAATAATACTTGTATACTTATTTCTACCACAACCTGTCATTTGACCGGGAGAACAATGCATTGATTTATAAGGTTAATTGGATCAGAAATGACGATGTAATGAGTGTTCATCCTTTGTTTAGTTGCACATTTTTGCAAAGACTGTTGTGGAGTTAGTTCAGACAATAAGTGGGAAATCAAATTTTAAGAAAGTCCCTAAAATTTTAGATTGACATTTTTGTGTCAGAAAAAGTGACAGAAACTAAATGATTTGGTAAATAGCTTATTGTATATTATTTTGATAGTTTTACTTCATTTCTAACTGACTGTTAGTTTTTATTCAGAAAAATGTCGAAATAATCCAGACAGCACAAGTTCTTAGAAGAAATAATAATAATTCTAAGAATAAATATAATTCTTATATATTTTTATAATTATAAGAATTATAGAAATAATAATAATTATAAGAAATATATTCGCGGAAAATATACAATGGAAACACCCTGTATATATAAAAAATGTTTTGAGAAATAGATTAAAGAATCTTATTCTTTGTGTTTGCAATACATAAAAATTGGCAATATACAATTTTGTTTAATTATAATAAAAAATTTTTTAGTTTATTTCCTTCCTAACATCCATATTTCATTCATTCAATCAAGAAACATAAGGTCCGGTCATTTGACCAGCTATGGTAGAAATAGGTATATATTAATAGTTGGCATGTTTAGCGTTAAATGCGTTGTATTTTATTTCAAAATGAATAAATAAAGAATAAATACTATATTTTTTTTTACATTTTAAATCTTGCAGATATAGTTTTCTTCATTTATTTGTACCAAAGATGGATCTATCGAGTAGATCCTAAAAGAATGAATGAGTTTGGAACAAGTGGAGAAATAGAGACTCAACGCTCCGAAGCAAATGGAACTGTTAGCACTATAGCTAAACCTATTGAAGATAAAAAGAAAGACTAAATATATTGTCTTAAAAAGATTCCGTTTTTATTATTATTTAAGGGGATGTTGTGATTATGAAAATTGTTTTCAGGAACAATCTGTGTAATATTTCTGTAGCTGTGTACTTTTACATGTTCAGTAAAAGCTGTGTTATAATAAAATTCTTCTTTGAGCATTCTACTACTATATATATTCTATGACTGTTTTAAATTAACTTTAAAAACATTTCTTCTGAGACAAAAAAAAACATGAAAGTTTATGAATTCTTTAATCTGTAAACAGTGTTGCCACTCCACAATGAAAATCTGGAAAATACAGGGAATTTAAAAATCATCTAATATAACAGGTAAAATGCAAGTAATTTTGATTTTTTTTTTTTTTCTGGAAATTACAGGTAATTTTCCCTATATTTTCGTCTTTTTTTAAAAAAAAAATAATTTGATCACTCAAAGCGCAATATTTAAGGATGATATTTCAGCTATACCAAACTATTTCATTTACTATAGCATTATTTATGTATGTTCAGCTGTTCCTTTTTTTTTTCTCTAAGTTTTTCCAGCAATTAAAACTAATAAATATAGTTTAGCCAATATAGCTCACACAAGAGCACAGTAAATTTTGTGTTTCCTCTTAATCTCTTGTGTAAATATGTACAGGGAAAACACATGGAATTTTTTTTCCTTCCAGATTTACGTTGCAACCCTGTTAAAAAAGATTCTTATATATAAAAAGTTTTATTTTAATACTTGTTAACCATCAAGAAAGAACTAACATCACAGTAACTAAATAATTTTAATAGTGTTTTTAATAAGTAAATAAACCATTCAGATAATTTAAAAACAAGAAAATAGTTTATTTTTCAAATGATCTTCCAAAACGTAAAGATTATTTGAACCCTCAGGTAACAAAAAATAAACTTTAAAAAAAAGTTTTTACATTTTAAGAAAATATATTACATGCATATTGTATTTTATTGTTTGAAAAAGAGGCATTTGTATTTACATGAAAGCAATAGTGTATTTGTCAAGGTCAGTCCAACTTGTATAACTCAAACGTTTATAATAAAATTTTTTGATAGTTAAAAACAATTTTAAATTCCTAGTCAAGACTCAAGGAATAGAACAAAACTAATGATTTTATAGAAAGCTGTACTCTTAATTTCTTTCAATTTTACTATTGTTAATGTGATCCCTTTCCTAAATTTGAAACCATTTAAAAAATATTATATTAGAATTTTAAAGAAAAATATATTCTTTTCTATGTTTAAGAGCTCCCAAAAGAAAAATCTTTTCTTTTTTGGGTGGAAACAATGAATTAAAAAAAAAGTGCTTAGCAAATATTTTTTAATACTTATTTCCATATTTCATTTTCAAAAATATTTTGATAATACTCCTCTTAAAAGAAAAGCTTTATTGTTATTCAAGTTTCACAAAATCTTTGTTTTTAAAGAATAATAATAAACTGAAACAAGACAACATGAATTTAATTTTTTGGGTTGTTCTATTTTCAATAACTGTGAATGTTTTGACTTCTGTCACTATTTTGAGTTATTGAAGTTTCAATTTTTATTGCAATTTTTCTATTGATTGGTTCTTTAAATTCTTTCTAGGTGATTTCTTTTCAGAATTATTTAAAAGTATTTATTGGGACTTAAAGAGTTGCCACTCCACATGGAAAATGCAGGAAATTTAAAAATCGCCTAAAATAACGGATTTTTTTTTTTTTTTTTTTTTTTAGAAACTCGAAAAATACTGGTAATTTCGTTTCATCTCTAAAAAAAATGGTAACCACACAAAGGGAAATATTGAAGGATGATATTTCAGCTATATAAAGCTAGTTCATTTACTATAACATTATTTGTTTTAAGTATGTTCAGCTGTTTCCTGAAATTTTTTCAGCAATTAAAACTATTATGGTCAGCCCTATACAGCTCATACAAGAGCACAGTGATTGTGTTTTTCCTCTTCATATATTGCATATAATATGTATAAAGAAAACAGATAAATTGTTTGTTTCCATATTTGAGTGGCAATCCTGTACTGTAACACAGCTTTTTCTTTTGATACTTGTCAATGTGAATTCTCAATGTTGTAAAGTTTCCATCTGTATAAAATATAGTAAATATTGTCATTTAAATGTCGAGAATAATTGTGAGGTATTTCGTTCTCAAATTGAATCGGTACATTTGTTAGATCAATTTTATACTTTCAAATACAAATACTTCAAATACTTTGAGTAAGTTCCATTAATTGTTATGTACTTTTTTGTCAAAGATTTTTATGGAGAAGACTTGACTGTTAAATGTTTAATTTCTTTTCTTATTTTAGAATTTTTTTTATGGTTTATTATTATCAATTTTTTACTGTGAAAGTCTCATATAGTTTGTTTAGAGGTATTCATAGTTATAAATTTTGATTTCTCTAAAAGCTTCACTTTTTTTTTTTTTTTTTACATAATTACTATTTACTTAACATTAACTATAGAATTTATTTTTTAGCCCCATGGCAGAATCGTGTCGACACTGTGACGTTGTGGCAGAACGTTACGGAGTTCTTGCTGTAAAAAATTTAGATTTTTTTTTCTCTGCAGAAATTTTCAAAAGATTTTATACAAAAGATGCCTCTCCCGCACATCGGAGTTGGAAAAAAATGATTGAGATTTTTCTATTCTCATTTGAGAATGATGAAGTAAAAAAAAAAAAATTTCTTTTCTGTAGAAATGTTTTTTTAATTTTTTTATGCAGTTATTATTGATTTCCACATAGTTTTTAAAATCCGATATTATTTATTGCAACAACTGAATCTCGAAATAAAAACACGCATTTAGTAACCCTTTTTTGAAGAATTCGATTTGCGTGGTTTGGTCGTCGATGCTTTCTTTTTTTTCGGTAGTCACGATTTTTCTATTATTTTTTTAATGTAATGATGATTTAGGAAATGCAAAGAATGAAATAATTAGCGTTTTTTCCCCCTGCAAAATTCACACATATATTAGAATAAAAATAAATTATATATTTAATTAAAAAATTCTTTTATTTGATCAGAAATATATTAGTATTAGAGAGAAATGTCACAGAAAGCTAGAAGAAATTCTGCTACGGGGTTATTTTAGTAAAATGAAACTTGTGTCTAAATTTTAAAAATATGTTGCATTTGCATTGCTGCCAACTTTACTGGATTTTTCCAGTTTCTCCTGGTTTTTGTACATTTTAAAAAATTCCCTAAAATTGTGTAAGTTTTCTAAAAAAAATCACTGTTGAAATAAAATTTTTGCACAGAATATTGCTTGCTTGAATATTTATATAAGTATTACTAATATATAATGAAGCGAGCCTCATTCACACAAATCAGTTAACTTTATTTTTTTTGGTACGAAAATGTTCTGTTTAGTTTTTATTCAGTGCTCCGTTTTTAAATTAATGAAAAAATCCTAATTATTTATGAATTAAATGCCTATTACTATTCTAAAAGATGAATAAACATAATGCATAACATTTTAAAATCATTTAATGTGAAATCATATCTGGAAAATATTGCAGTTTTTCTATTTTGATGTCTATAGAAATCCCTAAAGTTCCTTATGTGTAAAATATTTAGTACATTATGCAACAATTATCAAGACATTTATATTATTTCGTAAAACTCCTGGATTTTTTCTCCTGTCTATGTTGGCAGCTATGCATTTTTTATATTGACTAAATCTACTTCCTCAAAATCAGTATATAATTGAATACATTTCATTTTTAAAGGTTCTGTTTAATGGATAATTACCATTTTGTCTAAAAAAAAAATTTTTTTTTGATAAATTTTATTTTGATTTTAACAGTATTTAAATTTTCTAATATATTTCATTTTATTAGTTACATTATTTTTTTTTATATTTCAGTTAAGTGTAGATTTATGTTCCTTTTTAAGCAAGATATTTTTTTTAATTGCATTTGTAGTCAAGATATATTTTTATTCTCTTAATAAATAAATAAAAAAGAGTTTATAAATGAAAAATAAAAATAAAATTTTTTTTTCTTTATTTATAATGCTTAAAAGTGATTGTTAGTCTTGTATCTGTAATTATTTATTTGGCTTTAAAAAAAAAAAAAAAGACCATAAAATGGTACACATTATACAGTTGTTAGCAAATGTTTTTATTTCTTCTTATAAATGAATAAAATGTATTGCATCTCTGCATTAATATTATTTATTCAAGTCTTTTTTTAAAAAAATTTCACGGTTTTTAGGTGTCTACCAATCATTAAAAAGCTGTGCTATGCATCTACATTTCTATGCCATATTATAAGATGCACTATAAGATTTTATTTAAAATTATCAGGTGATACTATTGTATACTGCTGTATTGTTTTTACTTGGATGAAACCGGTTTGCATTCTTTTACACTCCTGTATCAATGGGTTAACATTGTAATGCAATACGTTAAAACTAAATACCAATAGGAAAATAT
This sequence comes from Parasteatoda lunata, assembly GCA_949128135.1. Taxonomy (NCBI): domain Eukaryota; kingdom Metazoa; phylum Arthropoda; class Arachnida; order Araneae; family Theridiidae; genus Parasteatoda; species Parasteatoda lunata. The sequence continues at coordinate 4,359,619 of OX421971.1, forward strand.
AAAAAATCTGAATAAAAATCCATTACATGTTTAAATATAAAAGTATTGCCTATAAACTTGTGCAAATCATGTCATTACTAAAAAACTACAGTGCCTCTAATAATTTGATCTAATTATTACGTAATACCTGATATAATAAATATTTTATCTTTATTTAAAATATCGTCTAATTTAACCAATTGATACATTAACGTAAGCAAGTGCAAACCGGTTTCAGTTGCATGATAACAATGAAAGCTGTATAGTATCACCTGATAATTAAGATTTTACATAGAATCTTATAGGGCGTCTAATAATTTGGCTAGGCACTGTAGGTGTATTTAACTCTTGGGATTTAAGTTTCATTTAATAAAATATTTTGCCAGGAGTAAAAATATCCCTTGTAAAATTTTTGCTTTAATCATTTCTTTTCTTCCTCAGGGTTGCCACTTTACAGGGAGAACAAAGAAACCCTGGAAAATACAATGAATTTAAATATATCTAAAATGAACGGAGAATTTTTAGTTTTACTTTTCTAACTGGGAAAATGCAGGGAATTTTTTTATTTTCGTGTTTTAAAAAATAGTGACTACTCAAAGCACAATCTATGAGATGTTTAAGGAAGATATTTTAGCAATACAAAACTATATCATTTACTATAGCATTATTTGAGTATGTTTAGCTGTTTCTTTTTTACTCCAAGTTTTCCCAGCGTTAAAACTAGTATAGTTGGCCCATACAAGAGTACAGTAATTGTGTTTTCTCTTAATATATTGTGTACAATATGTACAAGGAAAACACTGGGAATTTGAGTGGCAACCCTGTTCCTGCTGTTAAGAAAAGACAATTCCTTCGAAAATCAACCTTTTAGGACAATTGTTATTTCCCTTGAGGCCTTAGACCCTGGTCATCAGTAAAAATTATCTGGAAAGTTCGGAGGGTTGATTTCTTACTGTTTAAGATTTTAAGTCATTAACGTATGTATTTTTAACAGAAGCGCCACCTTTAATTTTCTTTAGATTTATTTGTTTTAATATTTCACTTTAAGGTTGCGTGGCAACCAGATATAGTTTTTTTTGTTGTTGTTCTATTTTGTTTTAGTTTAAGTTTATACATTTTTAGAATCCGTTTTGATGCTAAATTATTGGTTATTAAAAGATTAAAGTTTTGTATATTGTTGTCATTCATCTGTAGAACTTGTAGTTCATTTGATTGATTGTATTTAAAAGGCGTCCGCATTATTTATTTCAACTTATTGGCGACATTTGTGGCGTCCGCGACAGGACAGTTATTAAGCTACTTCTGATTTGAAAAATGTTTTTAGCACCAAAAGGATTTAAAAAGGAAGATCTTATTATTGTTGCCCAAGAAATTGGCGAAGTATTACCTCAAAAAGCTACTGTATCGGATCTGAAAACAATCATTTTGAAAAGTAAAGAATATTTAGCTGATCCAGATTTTGTAACAAGTGTATTGGTAGCTACTATCAATGATCGACGACAAAGGGAGGAATATTAAGAGAATATAGAGAGAAAGAAAGAGAGAGAGAAAATATAAGAAAACATGAACTGGAGTTGGCGAGACTTCAAGCTACATCGTTTAGAACCGGTGAGTCTCCTCCAAATATTATTAGTGCCAGTGCCAGAAAGCAGTTTAATTTGCCAAAATTAGAACTTAGGCAATTTAGCGGAGATTTAAAAGATTGGCTACCATTTTGGGGACAATTTGAACAAATTCATAAAGATACAGGTATTGCCCCCGAAAACAAATTTCAATACCTGATTCAAGCTACAACTGTTGGATCTAGAGCTAGAGAAGTTGTAGAAAGCTTTCCGCCAACCGCTGCAAACTATACCAAAGCAGTTGATAGCCTCAAAGCCCGATTTGGCAAGGATGACCTTTTGGTCGAAGTTTATGTTAGGGAATTGTTGAAGCTCATAGTTTCCGTTCAAACGCATGAAAGAATATCTATGACCTCTCTTTATGACAAACTAGAGTCATATCTTAGAGCTTTAGAAACGTTAGGTGTTACAACCGAGAAATGCGCTTCAATACTATTCCCTATGGTAGAATCTTGCTTCCAAGAAGAGTTTCTGAAAGCATGGAACCGAAGTTCTTCGAGCGTTGCTTCCGTTGACGCCAAAGAGCGATTAACAAACATGATGGCTTTCTTGAAGGCAGAAACGGAAGGCGAAGAAAGAATTAATTTGGCTATGTCAGGTTTTGGCTTGGGATCTGATGAAAAACGCCAGCCCTTTAAGAAGAAAGCAAGAGATTTGCCAACAAGAAGATTTCCAACAGCGGCAAATCTATTGACTACAGGTGTAAAGGATTTGAAGAAAGGGTGTGTTTTTTGTTCTGGGAAACATAAAAGTTCAGATTGCTTTTCCGCTCGAAATATGACTTTAGCTCAAAGAGAAAACATAATAAGAGAAAATCAATGTTGTTTTGCCTGTTTAATGCAAGGACATTCAGTTCGTAAGTGCAAAGCTTTTATAAAATGTGTCGTATGCGGTAAAAGACATGTGGTACTAATGTGTGAGTCTTTAGTTGCAAGAAATCGTGAACCCGATAAATCTGGGCAGAAAAGTGAAAGTTCTGAAATAAACATGTCTAACATTACGTACGGTCCGAAAGTGTTCCTTCAAACTATGAAACTAAAGCTGATATCTGATAGAAAAGAAATTGTGGTGAGAGCAGTTTTAGATTCGGGATCACAAAGAACATATATTTTAAAAAATTTGGCTGAAGAGATGGAATATGTTCCCTTGAGAAAAGAAACTCTCATACACTCTTTGTTTGGTGGTTATAAATCAGATAGATTTGAACACACGTGTTATAGAATTAGATTAAGGAATCCAGAGAATAATTTGACCTGTAACATGGAAGCTTTGGATCAAGCATCTATTTGTGATAGTATAACACCGGTTAGTTTTGGACCCTGGTTAGAAGAGCTTGACGAAATGAATATAAAGTTGTCAGACGTCGGAAATGAGTCACAACCAGTTCAAATTCTGCTGGGAGCTGACGTAATAGGAAAACTTATGACTGGAAAACGAAGAGTTTTGGCCAGTGGATTAGTAGCAATAGAGACACTACTGGGATGGACTTTAACAGGGAAAGCACCTGAATATGATTTACCATCAAGCAATGCAATGTTGGTTACTTCCCTTTTAGTAAAAGAAATGGATATTTCGGAGCTGTGGAGATTAGATTCCTTAGGAATAGAAGATCCTTCAGAACAAAAATCTAGAGAGGAACTGCAAAAAGCCTCAATGGAGCATTTCCTAAATACAGTGAAAGTTGAAGGAGATGGTCGTTTTATAGTTAGTCTGCCATGTCTTGATGAGCATTTGCCTTTGCCAGATAATTATGATTTGGCGTTAAAGAGATTGCAAATGACAACACGCAAATTGAAAACCGACAAATTGTATGATGCCTATGGAGAAGTGTTCAAGGACTGGGAGAAAGAGGAAATAATTGAAGAGGTTCCAAAAGAAGACATGGGGATACCTTGTCACTATTTACCTCATAGACCTGTGATAAAGGAGAGCAGCACAACTAAAATCAGGCCCGTGTTCAATGCTTCTTCTAAGAGAAAAGGAGTTCCTAGTTTAAATGATTGTGTTGAGAAAGGGTTAAATTTGATAGAAGTAATTCCCTCAATGATAAATAAATTTCGAAGTTATAAATTTGGTGTAACAGCTGATATAAGTAAGGCTTTTCTGCAAATAAGTCTTTATGAAAATGATAGAAATTTCTTACGATTCTTATGGTATGGAGAAGATGGACAGCTCAAGCATTTTCGTCATCGAAGAGTTGTGTTTGGCGTTTCCTGTAGTCCGTTTTTGCTTGGAGCCACTATTCAATACCATTTGAATAATAAACTAGAGGAAGCAATGGGAGGGAATGAAAAATACCCTAAAGAGATTATACAGGAACTAATATGCAGTTTTTATGTAGATAATTGCCTCACAAGCGTGAAAACTGAATCAGAGTTGAAACAATTCATAGAAGTTGCCACTAATATTATGGCTGAAAGACAATTCGATTTACGAGGGTGGGAGTCTACTAACCCATCAGAGGCTAATTCTAGTGAGACCAACATTCTGGGAATGAAGTGGAATAGAAAAAGTGATACTCTGTTAATTAATATTCCTGATATGAAAGACGCAAAACATGAAAAAATCACCAAAAGAAGCATTTTAGCTGCCTCACACAGAGTTTTTGATCCTATGGGGATAACTAGCCCGGTATCGATACGACCAAAATTGTGGTTACAAAATTTGTGGAAAACTAAAATTGGTTGGGACGATGAAGTTGACACAAAATTACGAGAAGATTTTACAAAGTGGCTAAGTCAGCTTGAATATCTGAAGCACATAGAAATCCCAAGGTGGTTACATTGTGACAAAGGTTACGAGCGCCTTTCATTACATTTCTTTTGTGATGCCAGTAAATTTGCGTATGCCACAGTAGTTTTCCTAAGAATAGAAGACGAAAGCAACGTTCAAGTTCACCTGATACAAAGTAAAGCAAGAATCGCTCCTAGCGGGAAAAAGGAAACAACGATTGCTCGACTTGAACTTCTTGGCGCTACAATTGCAGCTCGTCTATCTATTGAAATAGTAAAACAGTTTAAGACGGACAAAGTTCATTTCTGGACAGACTCAACAACTGTATTAGCTTGGCTTAAAAGAGAAGACACATGGGGTGTATTTGTGGAAAAACGAGTTCAAGAAATCAGGAAATTGACTCCGGTAAAAGCATGGAGGCATTTGCCCGGATCTATGAATCCCGCAGATCTACCAAGTGGAGGTTGCTCTGCTCAACAACTCGGCAATTCGAAATGGTATGAGGGTCCCAGCTGGCTATATCTTTCCAACACGGAATGGCCTGTAGCAGCTGACGAAATTTCCGTTAATGAAGAGGAAGTAAATTTGGAAAAAAGAAAACAAATAGTTATTTCCATGGTAAATGTTGAAGTAACGGAAATATGGTGTAATTACTTTTCAACATATAGCCGAAATGTAAGAGTAGTCGCTTGGATCCTACGTTTTGTCCACAACGTTTCACATCAAGATAAGTTAAAGGGAAATTTAATCTGTGAGGAGTTAACAAAGGCAGAAAGTGTGATTTTTAAGTCATTGCAAACAACGCATTTCCAAGATGATAAATTTCTCGCCAAAATACAAGCTTTTCGAGATAAAAGTGATATTCTGAGAGTAAAAACCAAACTGGTACATAGTGATGAGAATGAGAATTTCAGATGTCCAATTCTTTTACCTGCTAACAGTGTTGTGTTAGAATTAATCCGAGAAGAGCATATAAAAGCGATGCATGCTGGTCGTTCCATCTTACTCTCAAGACTCCGAGAGCGATACTGGATTCTTAAAGCTAAAAAGTTAATAAATAAAGTTATTTCCAAGTGTGTGACTTGTAAGCATCATCGAGCTAAACCAGTAGAAGTTCCTTTTGCGCCTCTTCCAAGAGAAAGAGTTACTCAGACAAAAGTTTTTCAAGTGTCTGGTGTGGACTATGCCGGTCCTCTGTATCTAAAATCGAAAGAAAAAGCTTGGATAGTTTTGTTTACCTGTGCTGTGTACCGAGCAGTCCACTTTGAATTAGTACGGTCTCTAACTACAGATGCTTTCATTCAAGCATTCAGACGATTTATCGTAAGAAGAGGTAGAATATCGGTCATTTACTCGGATAATGGAAAGAACTTTGTAGGAGCAAACAATTATTTAAAGAACTTAGATTGGGACAAGATTGCTGTGTACTCAACCGCTCAGAAAATAATTTGAAAATTTATTCCACCCACAGCAGCATGGTGGGGTGGGTGGTGGGAGCGGATAGTTGGAATGCTTAAGACTCTTCTACGTCGTGTGTTAGGTAAATCTGTTGTAGATTATGAAGAACTAACTACAATTTTATGTGACTGTGAGTCGGTTTTAAATAGCAGACCGCTGACCTACATTCACGATGATCTATCTGAATTAGTACCTTTAACTCCAGCAACGTTTATATACGGGGAAGGTAGCAACAGCAACGAAACTCCAGATCTAGACCTTGTGGATCGAACCTCTATGTTGAAACGTGTAAAATTTTTGCAAAAATTACGTGAAGATCTCAAACAAAGATTTAGAAATGAATATCTTGCTCAGCTAGTGCACAAGGGAATAAGAAGGAATGATGTAATAAACATCGGTGATATTGTTTTAATAGGACAAGATAATACTCGACGCATAGATTGGCCTCTTGGAATTGTCTTGGAGCTGTATCCTGGAAAGGACAGTATTCCTAGAGTAGCCAGATTAAGAACCTCTCAAGGAGAAAGGATCCGACCTTTCCAAAGACTTTATCCTTTAGAGCTATCAGAAAAGAACGCTGTGGATGTTCTGGAAAAGTCTTCAAGGAAAATTAATTTGGAAGTTGATAATGTTCACAATTCCGTTAATGTGCCCGATAATTTGGAAGTGAACTCTCTTAGTAAAAGCAGATTAGGAAGAATCATAAAAATTCCACAACGTTTAGATTTATGAACTTTTTGTTATTTATATAATAACTGAAGATTTTCTTAATTAGTTTCATATAAAGGTGACCAATATATATGAGTCAGTTTGTATTTCTACGAAATGCTAAACGCATGTTCCAAAGTGCTATTTATAATATCACTTTGCAAGGTGGGAGTATGTTTAAGATTTTAAGTCATTAACGTATGTATTTTTAACAGAAGCGCCACCTTTAATTTTCTTTAGATTTATTTGTTTTAATATTTCACTTTAAGGTTGCGTGGCAACCAGATATAGTTTTTTTTGTTGTTGTTCTATTTTGTTTTAGTTTAAGTTTATACATTTTTAGAATCCGTTTTGATGCTAAATTATTGGTTATTAAAAGATTAAAGTTTTGTATATTGTTGTCATTCATCTGTAGAACTTGTAGTTCATTTGATTGATTGTATTTAAAAGGCGTCCGCATTATTTATTTCAACTTATTGGCGACACTTACAATGAAGTGTCTACAGGTTCTTTAATGGCTTCTGTTCATTTGCGCTGGCAAGTTATCGCTTCTTTACCTTCGCAAAACAGCAGCTATGGAGGGAGGAATAGAGTGGTGGAAAATTTTTTACAAAAGTAATGCTGGGGTCTGTCTAGGTTTTTTTTAAAGGTACCCCTATTTTGTGAAAATTATATGAAAAATTCCACACAAAAATATGGTAAAGTAAGAAAATATTTTCAAAAATTATCACTATAAATAAAAATCACTTATGACTGGTAAACTGTTATATATTTCTCCCCATACATCCAAAAATAATTTTGCTGTTGTAAAATTTTGGGTTTAAAAATTGTCCATAGTTACATTCAACTTGAATTTAATAAAAAACGCATTTAATGGTACAAGCACTGAAAATTATTTTCATTATGAGAACATTTTTGACTAGGTTAGACAGAAAGATTCACAGAGAAAAAAATGGTTCATAAAAAATAAAGGTTTGTTAGAATAAATTTGCAATCGTGTTTCAGATAATGCTCTCATGTTTGAATTTCGATTTCCTGTACAGTTTATTAAGAGCCTCATCGTTTCATTTTAAAAAACTCTGGCGGAAAAAAAAAAGCTCGCTTTGATAGGGCAATCGGTCAGGCTTACCCTAATGCACTATCTGACCAAACACGCGCTATTTTTTTGTAAAAGACAGCTGGCAGAAAAACTGTCTTGATGTCTGAAAGAACTTTTCTGTTCCATAGATTGCAACAAGAAGGGAGTTTGCACGAGAAGTTACTTTTTCAAAAGTATTTTGTGAAACTACCGATTTTTCTAAAGTTTTATTTGTGAAGGTACCACTAAACTGTAATAAATTTTCCCTGGACAGACCCTTGTAATGCATCATGATCATAGTTGACCAGACAGCCCAATGTGGGCCAATGCCTTCCTCTGAAGATTTCTCCGTAACGACTTCCAATTTATCTTTGATCTCCAATTATAATTGCAAGAAAATCAGACAGCTCATCTCAACTTCAGCCTTTCTTGCTCCAGTGGGTCTAAAGAGCAATATCTATTTTATTGTTTTCACTCCTACGAATCACATGGGCCACCCGATTTATTCTATTTATTTTTATGTATTTAATAATATCAGGTTGTGTTTATAAATCTTGTACAGCTCAAAATTAAATCTCCAGTTATTGTTTTCATTTACATCACCGAGTATACTTCGCAAAATCTTTGTCTCAAATATTGCGGTGCAAATTTCCTCGAGTTTTGTCATTGACCAAGCTTCAGAAGCATATGTCAAGACTGGCCTGATAAGAGTTTGGCAAATTAAGAACTTGGTTATCCTAGAAAGTAACCCAGATTTAATAAGTCGTCACAGCCTGTAGACAGCCCTATTTGCCAGATAGGATGTGCTACTATATTTTCCCTGATGCTTTCTTTTAGAACTATGTTTCTTTCAGTTCCATATAGTTTCCTAACTTAAAAGTTTTTAATCTATTTAAAAATCAAAACAGAAACTAACGTACTTTCTTCTGTGACTTTCCACACATTAATGGTAAAAGCATGCGAAGTGTTGCCATAGGTAGAGAGTTCTGCTCTGCGCCACCTGTAGCTCATTTCGGTCGCCAATGCAGGTCAAAAAGATTATTTATTTTCAGTATTAAAAAATAATAAAAAAAACGGATAACTTTAGGTTTCTAAGAGTAAAAATGAACATTTTAATATTAAAAAAAGTGAAGATAAATATACAATGACCAGAAATATATTAAAGTTACAATGAAAGAAAATAAATAAATTTATACATGAAGTACTTCAAAACTTCCAATTTTTTAACAAGTTGAAATACCTGAAAAATAAAAGAGAAATTTACTATAAAAATTCAAAAACAACTAAAATATAATTAAAACTGCAGAAGATAGTAAAAATATTATTAAAAAAGTATAGACAATGTAAAGAAATTATGCTGATGCTTAATTTTTTTTTTTTTTTTTTTTTGCTTTACTAGGGACTGTATTTTGAACAAAAAGTAAAGATCATGAAAAACTCTATTAAAAGAATACTAATTTTATTTTAATAAAACATTACTAAACCAAGCCAGGGTACGTAGTGTTTTTAAAAAGTGCTTTAAGGTCGTTTAAAAGTGCTTTAAGGTCGTTTTTTAAAAGCCTTTTAAGATGCTTTTTTCATAGGGTATTTTTAAAAAGTGCTTTATTTTCCCATTTCCAAAATGAAATATTTTTTCTTAACCATATTTATTTTCGCCAAAACTTATGCAAAATGACATTGTTTTATTAAACGTTTACACAATTAAATCAACCCTGATCTATTTTGGCGTTCCGTCGGTCCATAGCGTATGAAAACGCTGTTCGTTTTACACATTTGATGACATATTTGCGGTTCCTCATGTACGCATACTGAGCTTGATTCAGTGGGTAGGATTTTTGCCCTCTTATGTGCAACTCAGCTACATTTTGCAAGATGATTCAAAGAGTTTTGAATTGATAATCTAAAATGAATTGATAATTTAAAAATACTGCATATTTATAATCGGTAATAATTATACTTATGCTAGAATTTTGGGGCTTTGACTATTGTAAAACTATGTCAAAAGGATTTTTTTGACCTGATGGATTGTCAAAAATTTGTCCACTCTGCCTAATTATGATATTTTTTGAGTGCTTAAAAAGTGCTTTTTTTGTGGAAAAATTTGGCTACGCAACTTGTCAAGCATTTCTCTTGATTGCTGAGAACTTGCATAAAGTTATGCTAAAAATAAAAATTTATCAAAAAGATAGAAGTCCCAAATTTGAACCATGTGTTCCTTTTCAGATAGACTAAAAAAGTTTCATTTCAATATTTTATAATTATCAATATGGGCCTTGTTGACAGGACACTGGACTCACGTTCTTGAAAAAGGGTTCGAATCCAGTCGGCCAAAAACTTCCCATATAGTAAATGGTGACTGGTGCACATTAAATCTGTCGCTTCACTGAGTCCTCCGTGAGAAATCATACTTCTGGGGGGTACTTAATTAGAGATTGATCGATCTCTTGCTTAGGTCAAAATTACTATCGGTAGATGAATTATCTCGTTTATAGGGTCCACCCTATAAACGGGAGAGGCAAAAGCAACTCTTCACCATAGATCGCACCCCCTACTGCTTTAATGGCCGATGACAATAACAAGATAATTAGGGATTATCATCCTAATTAACAGTTACGCAAAATGGCAGTTGCAATCCTCAAACTTGAACATGATCAAACATGAACAAGGATAAAACAGTTTTATTTCTATCTTTGGTAAATATCATAATTGACAGTAATGTTACCATCAATTATCAAAGCCTATTCTATTGCCATTAAACCACAAAGTTTGTGCAGCTGGACGAGTACTACTAACAGGGGTCTGCCCAGGCCACAAATTTACTACCTTAACAAGTTCAACTTTCGGTAATACCTTTTCTTAAAATTTTATCGATGTATCCCGTAAGAAACGATAAATCCATATTTTTGTGTTGATTTTTAAATATAATTTTCACAAATTATGTCTAAATTTTCACAAAATAGGTATTTCTCAGAAAACCTTAGACAGAACCCCGATTAAACTAAACGCAATGGCATGCCAGCCCATAGAGAGTCAAGGCCTAGGGTGCCCATCTCAGTTTACTTGAGCTCTGAGGTGCAGGTGCAGTGGGTGGTCAGCCATTTGCAGAACTCCTAGAGTTAAGTCCCCAAGCATGCTTGGTACTCATTTTATCATCCCACTGAAGAGATGAAAGGCTGAGTCGACCTTGCCCAGTCCGAGGATCAAACCCAGGACCTCCAGCATTAGAGGCATCACTGAGATTTTCACAACATGAAATTCTAAATTAATTATATACAGCCTCATTTAAATGAATAATTATGTATAAGTTTACTTATATCTCTAATCACATTTATTATTCTACCAGAGGGGTGCACAGCATGTGGCCCGCGAGCCACACGCGGCCCACCAACTATTGATGGGTGACCCACCGGAGCTTCTGAACACAATAAAAAAAAAATTTTAATTTTGTTTTTGCTTAAACATTATCAATTTTCTTGAATTAAAATATTTAATTCAAATTTATATAACTCTATAAAATAGGTATATTTTTTCACTTTCATTCTGTAAGCCTCACTTTGGTTAGAATTTTTATCTTCCCTCCCAATATTTATGTATATATATATATATATTTGATAAATTAATTATTGTGCAAATTGGAGAAAGATTTTTTAAAAAAGAATATCAGTTTTTTTTAGTTTTAATAAATTCAAATAATTAAAATTACTTAACTTTCTGAAATATGTTATTAATTTTGCTGACAAAATATTTAGTGCTTAGAACACGAATGTTTAGATAAAAATTATTATATTAGCCACTAACATGATAAAATGCATGTGCGGCCCTTCATTTATCTACCTGCTGTGCAAGTGGCCCTTCACTCAAAAAGATTGTGCACCCCTGTTCTACCAGAAAAAAGTTATTTACAAATGAAGGAGACACCAAGTATAAATTCTAGTTCCAATATTTGTAAATAAAATATACAAGAGTTTTTATACATAAATGTGATCGATGATTTCTTAAAACTTTTGAACCTTGGACTTCCAGAAATTTCCAAATTTTTCCCAGAGCACAATCATCTTTGTCCTGTGGTTGATTTTAAAATATTTTGAAAAATTTAAACCCACATGTTTTTGAAACAAGAGTTCTTTTTCTGGAATTAATTCTATTTTCTCTTTGTTTATTCATTACTACTTACAAACAATATTTATGATGAATTATAGACAGTTTGACAAAATTAGTTTAAAAGTTAAGGCACGTTAAAGCGTCTAATTTTTATCAGTTCAAAATTAATCACCATAATTTCTTAGAAATATGAAGTGAACCTTAATAAAAATGTTAAATTAAGAATTTATTCTTTTCAGCCAAGCCTAATAAATTGCCATTTCTGCATGTCTTGGGGTTAATCAAAAATTTATTGTAAAAGAAAAACAGGATAATTGCTACATTTTAGATTTTCAAATTCATGACTAATTCCAAGCACTTTTTATGACTTATCGAAGTTACTTTCTCGGACAAAAACAGAACAATAAATTAAAAAAAGCATTACAATAACATTAATTGAAATTATAGGTATAATCAAAACTGTTATACTCTGCATCTTCATATTTATAGATTTTAAATTTAAAAAAATAGAGTAAAGAAAGAGTTGAAGCAATAAAATAGCTTTAAAAAAAATACAAAAGCAAATAACTAAATACAGTCAGACATATGTACCTATTTAATGCTGTTTTATTTCTTCTTAAAAGTAAGCGTAATATAAAAAGCCTAAAGTAGAATTATAAATTTATAAAATAGATTCAGAAATCACTGAAGTTAAAAAGATAATTTGCTCTAGAAATGATGTTCTTTCTAGTCATTCTCTGAAAAACATATTTTTTAAAGAAAACGATAAAAAAATTTCTATTTTAATAAAATATGACTGTGAGTGGGGATTTTGTAACAAATTCAAATATTCAGAACATCGGAACACTGTGAAAAATTCGATTTTTGAGCGACCTAAATCCATGTTTTTTTTCCATGCGCAGATACCCTATTTATTGTGAAAGAAAAAGCATTTCTTTTTTTTTTAATTTTAGAAATATTTACATACCTGCCAACTTTAATTTTTTAAAACGCAGAAGATTTACAACAAAATTGCAAAACTGCAGAAGAAATGCAGAAAAATAAGCATTTTCCTTTTTAGAATTAACACAACAGTTCTTGGAATATAGTTTTCTACAAATAAAATAGTGTTTTAACAAAATCAATTCAAACAAATCCAAAATCACAGAAAAACATATACTTTATTTTGTAATATTTTGCATCAGTTAATTACATTCAGCATCAATAAGCAAAATTTTACCGACGTTTTTAGATTTTTTGGAAGTAAATAATTTTGATTGACTTTTCTGCAGAAATTTATGTAATTCAAAAAGTTTTTTTTTTTTAATGAGGAAGGAAAAATTTTAAGATACCGTCATGTGGGGCTACTTTGTGCAAATTCGAATTTGGCACTTTTCAAGTGCTGATGTTCAGTATTTTGTTTTTTTCACATTAAAAGTGTGTGGAATTTGAAGATAGAAGTCTCCTCTATTACTGCAAACATTTTTTCGAATTTTAAAACAATCTCAGAGTGTGTCTTATTTATCCAATGTTTACAACTTTCCGAGAACGTCGGATGTTTGAATTAGCATAGTTTTTTACATGTCAAAGTTCAAAACTGCGAAATCCTGCACAAAGTAGCCCTACATGACAGTAATATAAACAATAATAAACTTTTTACAAAAAATCAATAAAAAAGTTATTGATAAAATATACGTGATAAAAATTAGTTAAAAGTATAATTAATTTTTTATAAATTACATGTATATTAACATGTATAAATTAAATAAATTGTAGCGTATCTACCACTACAAAAATACAACTACAATTCACTAGTATATAAGACATGTTAACTCATCTCTATGTCGGGGTACCTTTTCATAGATGATGGTTGATCTGGTCAAGATCTACACTCTCCTCACAAAATACAGGGTGACCACTCAAATCAGATTTCAAATTTCCCTGATTTTTCCAGTAAATATCTGAAAATTTCCAGGTCAGCGGGGTTTTTTTTTATTACTCAATAGTGTAGTGCTTAATTTAAAATGTTATTTTTTTTAATATATCATTTTGAATAGATGTGGAGGAAACAATATGTTTAGCTTGCAGAAAATAACGCTTTTAATGAATAAAAAAATTTTTTCAAGTGTTAAATAGTTTTTGCCCAAAATGTACCTAAAAGCAATGACCCCTAAACAACCTTGGATAAGCATACTGTTTAATACATTTATATAAGCAAAAGAAAATAATTCCAGGTGATCAGAAACAAATAAATTTTTATATTTATTTACATTTCAATATAGAACCATTTTATACTGTATTTTATCCAAACAGTGCTATTTATAAAATTCATTTAAATAATTTTCTTTAAACCAATATCATAAGTCAAATGCTTAAATAATGTTGTTTGTTTCAAATTAGCACTATCGTTTTAAGATATATTTTGAGATATTCAAGGAAAAACTGTCAAATTTTTTGCTGCATATTTTATAGAAAAAAAAAATATATAAAATTCTTTAAATTTTATTCTTTTTTTCTTATTAGAAACTAGAATATATTAAGAATTCCAATCTAACATGATTTCCCAGTTTAGATGAGTTAATTGTTTTTGTTTTTAAAATCTGGGCAATTCCATGATGTCAGAAAAAAAGGAACATTAATTTCTTAGAAAAACTATCCTATAAAACAAAAGTCCATAACCATCAAATGTTTAGATTAAAAATTTAGTATATCATAACCTATTGAAAAACAATTTGTTTGATAAAAACTGTATATTATAAGTTCAAATTAAATGGATCAAATTGTTGCTGTCGGATGTAAATCGCAGAAAAGCTAAAGATGATTAGTAATTCACAAATTGTCTAAACTCTGTGAATTTGTTTGTAATTTAAATGCAAACTTTAATGAATTTTGACTGAATTTTGAAGCTGACAATTAGAATAAAAAACTCTATGCAGTTTTGAAACATGATACATAATTAATTTGAAATTTTGTACTTAAGTGTCAGAAATGCAAGAAAAGTATAGCTGAGTTGATGATATTTCAACTTTTTTATGATAAATTTACGTCTAAATAAAAGTGGATATAACAGATGGTAAAATAATTCAAATTAAGAGAAAAATTCCAGCTTTTCTTTGAAATTCCTTGATTTTTCCAGGTTTTTATCCAAATTTCCCTGACTTTTCCAGGTTTTTTCCAGTAAAAAAAATTCCCTGATAATTCCAGGTTTTCCAGGTGGGTGGCCACCCTGAAATAGATCTTCTTACAAAATTACTCATTAAATATTTAAAAAAAAAGCAAATCACAGTTATTAATTAATAACTATCAGTTCAAATAACTCAGAAAAACATGTATTTTTTTTAACTACCAAAAACTTAGAATCTTATAGCTTGCATTAATAAATTCCATTCAGCATAAGCAAAATTTTATTGCAAATTTTAAAAATGATCAAGATGATTCAAGATTTGAGTCTCAATTCAGAAAGGCAAAAGATGAGGTAAAACTGCAGTAAGCTTTAAGAAGAAGAAATTAAGAACAGTTGGTATTTACAGGATATCAGCTACATTTTAGATTTTCAAATCCATGACTTTCCATTCCATGAGTTTTTCATAACTTAACAAAGTTACTATTTTCTTTGACAAAAACACAATAAATTAAAAAAAGCATTATAATAACATTCATTGAAATGATTGGTATAACCAAAATAACATTTATACTCTGCATCTTTATAATTATTGTTTTTAAATTTAAAAAAGAGTTGAACCAATAAAATAGCTAAAAAAAATAAATAAATAAAAAAAAATGCAAAAGCAAATAACTAAATACAGTCAGATATATGTAGTTATTTAAACCTGTTTTATTTCTTCTTAAAAGTAAGTGTAATATAAAAATCCTTAACTAGATAAAAAGATAAAAAAATTCTGAAATCATGGAAGTTAAAAAGATAATTTGCTCTATAAATGACGTTCTTTCTTTCATATTTTGAAAGAACTCCATAATTTTTAAAGAACAGGATAAAAACACTTTATATTGTAATAAAATATGACTATGAGTTGGGATTTTGTTACAAATTCAGATATTCGGAACATCAGTACATTGTGAAATTGGGAATGGAGGTAAATTTCATTTTAAAATTTAGACTTTTCAATCAATTATGAAATTAAAATTTAGAATTTAGACTTTTGTTTTAAAATTTAGACTTTTCAATCAATGAAACATATACATGATTTTTTTAATAAAATAGCTAAAATCATGACATTTCATGAAAAATTTTGTTCCATAACGAAATCCATGATTTTTCACGACTTTCCTGGAGTGCAGATACCCTGCATTTAATACAAGACCTTGTGAAAATGAGAGAGCAAAGAAATGAATAACAAACCTCAGAAGGCACTTCCAATTAATAATTTGTCATTAGAAGATATGGTGACAAGTCTAGACTCTTCTAGCATATGATGGTGATGGTCATCACTTGTTTTAGAAGGTGTTTCCATGTAACCAGATAGTACGACACTCTAGATAGAAAAATAAACAAAAATTTTATATATTTTTTAAATTTACCAACCAAAATTTCGAATATTAGTAATGCTTAATATTATCAAAAAACAATATTATATCTTCATAGTTGGCCAGACAGCCCAACGTCAGCCAATGCCTTCTTCTGAAGTTTCTCCACAACAACTTTCAAAATATCTTTGATTTCAAATTCTTATCATTAATTACAAGAAAATCAGCCCATCTATCAGCACATGTATTACTAAATTCTTGTTCCAGTGGGTCTAAATCTTTTTTACTCTATTGTCATCACTTATTTGAATCCCGTGGGACATCCAATTCATTCTATTTATTTTATGTACTTAATAATATCGGGTATAGTAAAAATCTTTTAGGAAAAATAATGTAAAACTTAATTGAACATGGGCAAGTTCCAAAATTATGAAAATAAAGAAAACAAATTCCTCAAAGGGATGAAAGAAATCATTCTCTTCACATCAAGAATATTTTGTATCTATTCAACGGTTGGGACTGAGAGGCCCACAGGCCCCCCAGTCCGATCGCCAATAATTCGAAATTGAAAGTAAATGAATTGCTCCCAACCGTCAGTTAGGAGCATGAAAAAAGATAACATAACCAAAAATGAAGCCAACTTCCTATAATTAATATTTAATTTGAAAATAATTTGGATTATATTAGGATTGTTGGTAGGAATTTTGACTTGCCTAGGAAAATTGTTCATTTCGTTACAGATAATTATTATAATTCTGATTAACTGACTTGGCTGTCGTGTTATACAATTTTCACACTGATGATTTCATTTTTCACTCAATTCTGGATCTTTTTGTTTATTTTTGTTTTGTGGTAAAACAGTTAGAAGTTTAAGAGTTACTTTTAGCAACAGTTGCAAGCCATTCAATAAGGGTTTTAGCTTTTTTTTTCAAAATCAAACGGGTCTTAATCTGGGGGTAATCCCTTGCACATACTCTCAATTAAATGTTCTTTAAAAAAGGCAGTTACAGTTAGTAAATTTGAGTTGAGGCATCTGATTGGCCCATTAAACATGAGACTCTCATCTAGAAAGTCAGAAATACAATTCTAGCAGAAAATGACAAAAATGAGAAAATATGTGTGTTAGCAGGACAGCTCTTCATCAGGGTACACACTGCCTGCTAACACACTGGAGCTTTTCTGTTGTCAGTGGTGAAACCAAAAACTGACATTGCCCCGAGGCCCCATAATGGAAAAAACTAATAAGAAAAAAATAATTGAAAAAATTTAAATGAATAAATGTAAAGAAAAATTAATGACAAACAATCATAATTTAAAAGGTTATAGAATAAGTCTTAATAATGATTTAACATTACACAGAGTAAGACTTAATAAAGAAACACCCACATATAAGAAAAATAAATAAAAATAAAGTTACAATTAGAGCAGCCACATCAAAATAAAATGCAAACTGAAAATTTATTAAGAAAACTTTAGAAATAAATCAAGTACTGACCCTTTTTTCAAAAATCTTGAAAAGTAAAAAAAAAAAAAAAAAAAAAAATCAATGAGTAAAAATTTGCTTGACTTCAATGATACAGGGTGCTCTACAGAGAACTGTGTCTTTATGATCAGTCCACTGTGGGACACAGTTTAATCAGAGAAGACTTCCCATGTACCCCAAACCTACCATCTGAGGTGTCTCAAAATTTGATAAAAAACAATATATACTCAACTAAAGTAATAAAATTCTATATAAAATCATTGAGTTAATCGCATATTTTGTAAATATATTTACTAAAAATTTTCTTTGTTAATTTATACAAATCCGTGGCCAAAAAATTTTTTTACTAATAATTTCTTCCTTAATTTGTATAATTTTTCTTTGAGCAAATCCGTTTCGGGCAAATCCTTGGTCAAAATTTTTTACTAGAAAATTCCTTTACTAAAAAATTCCTTTGCTAATTTATAATATTTTTCCATGTGCAAATCCATTTCGGGCAAATCCGTGGCTAAAATTATTTACAAAAAAATTTCTTTATTAATTTATACAATTTTTCCATGTGCAAATCCATTTCGGGCAAATCTGTGGCTAAACTTATTTACTAAAATAAGTTTTTTTTATTTCTTCTTTGTTAATTTTTATAATTTTTCCATGTGCAAATCCATTTCGGGCAAAAACCGTGGGTAAAATTATTTACAAATAAATTTCTTTGCTTAATTATACAATTTTTCCATGTGCAAAACCATTTCGGGCAAATCCGGGGCTAAAATTATGTGCAAAACTGGCAATTCATGTTTCTTTCTCTTTTCTATTTTTTTCTTAAATAAATATTTATTTTCTAAAATTATTTATAGTCAACTTTTTAAGATTATCCAGTATAATATTACATCGCGCACATCCGTTTTCTGGCCCATCCTTGGTAACTAACAAATCAAACGCACTTCAGTAATGCAGTAAGAACGCACTTTAAACTTCTCTAGTTACACTCAATTTGCGCTTTTGTTTTCATATTTTGCAATCTGGCAATCTTGTTACGTAAACATTTTAAATCATTCTTGAAAAATTTCCCGTTCATGTAAGTTCATTATATTTCACTGCTCGCTTTATAGATTTTGTTTTATTCTGCTCTTCCTTTATATTTTATTTTCTGTTTTTACGTGTTATTTTTACTTACTGTGTTTAATTTTATTTGTCGTAATTTTTGTAAAAAAATTTTTTAGTGCTCCTCACACTATTGTATTGATATATTTTGTTTTGGCTATATTGATACAATATTAGAAAGCACTCTTTTTCGGATATAATCGTGTGGGCTGATGAAAAGATTATATCTTTTATTTTCCGGTTTTTTAAAAAAACTTTATCCTCTTTTTTTTTTTAATTAATTCTTTTTCTTTCCCCAGTTGTTTATTATTATTTCCCCCCCATTTTTTTATTTGTCTGTAATTTACCTTTGTTTTATCTTCATTTTGAAGATATCTTATGAGTTCTATTTACTTGCAGCTTATGCGTAATAAATGATACTTATTATTTTTCTTAAATTTTTTTTCCCTGGTGTTTTTGTATTTATATATTTTGCTGTATATATATATATATATATATATGTAATACAAAAATTATAATACTTTTGTATTAATAAAAGAACTAAATCTCTTTCGTTTTAATAAAATGTCTTTGTTAAAGAATAAGCGTAGAGAGATTCTATTTTGGGAATTCAAGGCTGATAAACATACGATTGAGTTATTTATAGAATCTCTCCCCCTTTCACTTCCATATAAGGAAGCATGAAATGATTTTCCTTAATGCGTAAGGATACAAGAATGTCAACGACTGTGCCTGTTTACTCAAATCTGTGTTAGTATAAAAGCGAGAGCAATGCTTTTCGCATGGCTTTTTCATCATGTTCTGAACCTGAATAAGTTGTTCCGGAATTGTCCAAAGTCTTGTCCACCCCCTCCCTTGCGGAGTGTGGATGTGGACTGTTATCGATACCAGCCTACTACCATTAATAAAGATTTTTTGTGTGTAACATGGCTTACGACTGCATTATTAAAGCTAAATACACTACTGATAACAGAGATGAAGCTCTGTTATTACAAGACGCCAGGATGTTTACTTGCTGAGGAAACCATTGTTATCTATTTTCCGGCTGACTACAACGTTGATAAAACCTCATCCCAGGGGACGAGAGAAGAAAGTTGCCTATTCTGCAGTGAAAAAAAGAATGAAGGAAGGAAGGATTGATTTAACTACCCGTACCTCATCGCTGTGAGAATGCTGACGTTGGCTCGAGCTCGGCACAGGCCTCTCTGAAACCCATAGTGTTGATCGAGATGACCCTACAGTGTCCAATCTGGAAATGACCGATGACCCTACAATTCCGTAGTGCTCAAATTGTGAAAACAAAAGTGAATGTGCGCGAATCTTAATCATGAATATTCATGAAGTGCAATAATAAAATTGTTTACTTCTTCTCTTCACAATCATGAAGGTCAAAGGACACTGTGTGGAAAATGGAAAGAAAGTACTGTAGATATATTTTTTTTTTATCCTCTTATGTTTCTTTCTCACTAGCATGATTGAATAGTTTATCGATATCGGAGATGAGTAGTGTTTTAAAATTTTCATTATGAATAACTGAGTATATTATATTATTAATAGTTGATTGCATTTCTTGTGTTTATATTGCTTTTTTTTTAAATTATTATATAATAGTGTATTTTTATGCATTTAAAATGTTTTTGAGGGAAATAAATGTGTTTCAAACGTCAATTAAATTTGTGACGGCAAACAAAATTCAAAATTTTTCAGCTTTTCAAACAAAAAACAAAACTAAAAGAAATTTGTAATGCTTTTTCTTTTTCGGACTTGGTCAAAACTAAATATTCCTATTAAAAATGTGAAAAATTAAATGTTACCCAAACAAAAAGACATTTCACACTTAACAAAATTTGTGAGTTTCCCCTTATTACGATAGGCGAAATTGTTAACTCAGCTAAGTTTTTTATACTTGATACTGAGATGATGTATGCTTTAGTAGGGTTGCAAACTTGCAAAGATTTTTGTTTGTTTATTAATTGTGTTGGGCCAGTTGTTACTCAAGTTGGTAAGAGACTGATCATCTCTGCTAAATCTAACAATGACAACTTATCCTTGCACATTAGACAACAGAATTCTCATCATGTTAAGGTCAAAAATTGTGAAAAAAAATGAAAGTTTAAGATGTTTCAACAAAAGTAAACATTTTGAAAAAATGGAAGTTTAAGATGTTTCAGTAAAAGTAAACATTTTGAAAAAAAAAAAAATAATGTGAGGGGTAACAAAAATAAAAAGAACAGGAAAAATAGGAAAAAGAAAGAATGACCAAGAAGTTAATAACAAAAAGTACAGGAAAAAGAAAGAAAAGCCAAACATTTCAAATGATTCGAAGATAGAACTAGGTAATGGGTGCATACATTATCAGGTTAACATCGACGACAAAATAGGAAATAGAAAGAAAAATTGAAGTAAACAAAATTTTGAAATAGTTCATGTATCAAATCTTAGGAAATATCACAACCCACAAATGTTGAAATTAAATCATGAATAGTGTCCAAAACAAAACAAAATATGTTACTTTCTTCAATGGAAGAAGTACACCCTATATTTTTTTTGGGAGATCCGAATCGCGTGTGGAGATATTTACCTCAACATCAATTGGATGTGAGGGCGATGAAAGTTGAATTTTTTTTTTCTCAGCAAGTTGAGAAAAGTATTATAAAATATTTTTGGATTGACCCGTCTGGATCTCTCAATATCACTGTGCTTCATGAAATTCTGTTTTCCTCCATTTTAAAGGGGAATACAGATTTTCATAAAGTATATAACCCTTTAACCATACAGAATCTTAAATTCTGATTAAAGACACTTGTTGTCCAGTTCATTTCCATAAAAATTATGTATATTTTTGTGAAAAAAAAAAAAAATTAAAAAAAAAAAATTTTTGAAAATTTTAGTAGATTAGTTATAAAAATATGTTTCATTTTTCTTTCTGTTTAGTTGCCTAAACAGATAAAGTGTATTATCATGTTTTTATTATTGTCATTGTATATAGTTGTTGTTTTTTTACAGATAATTGAAAAAATGTTATTTGTAGTAGTGAAAAGGAACAGTCGTACCAACATAAATTTTAAAAGTTCAGAAAATTCTAAATTTTATTATGATTTCTTTTTGGCTTGCCAAAAATCTTTTTTGGGGGGGATGTAATACAAAAAATATAATACTTTTGTATTAATAAAAGAACTAAATCTCTTTCGTTTTAATAAAATGTCTTTGTTAAAGAATAAGCGTAGAGAGATTCTATTTTGGGAATTCAAGGCTGATAAACATACGATTGAGTTATTTATAGAATCTCTCCCCCTTTCACTTCCATATAAGGAAGCATGAAATGATTTTCCTTAATGCGTAAGGATACAAGAATGTCAACGACTGTGCCTGTTTACTCAAATCTGTGTTAGTATAAAAGCGAGAGCAATGCTTTTCGCATGGCTTTTTCATCATGTTCTGAACCTGAATAAGTTGTTCCGGTCTGTCCACCCCCTCCCTTGCGGAGTGTGGATGTGGACTGTTATCGATACCAGCCTACTACCATTAATAAAGATTTTTTGTGTGTAACATGGCTTACGACTGCATTATTAAAGCTAAATACACTACTGATAACAGAGATGAAGCTCTGTTATTACATATATATATATATATCGGTTAATAAAAATATATATTTATTAACCGAGTCCGAATTATCTGAACTTCACAAAATGGCAATCAAGAATTCGATTAACTGTGAATTTAATTACACAAATATTGTGTGAAAAATTACAATGTTAGGAGGGGCTGTGACCCTTCACCTACAAAATGTGAAGGGGCTAGAGCTCCCTCTGTCCCCCCTAGATCTGCGGTCTCTGATTATGAGTGTAAAGCAGAATGATAAAATATTTTCCTCGATTGAAGAAACTTACCCCTTTTGAAATATCCCTTGAAGGCAGTAACTCTGAATTTAATACTTCTTTTGAATTAACTTCTGATGTACAAAAGCTAGAATAAGCTCGACCACCAGTAAAATCTATAATAACAAAAATAATGCAATTAAGTTTATTGTTTTTGATAGAAGTTTTGATAGTTTGTCTAAAATAAGAACTCCCCCAGCCATTCGTCTAGACCCGTGGCAGGGACAATGGTAACGAGGTATGACTATTTAAAGTAGGGGTGTGGGGTCTTTGTTGAGGACAGGTCGGTGAGAGAAAGGGAATTTTTTCTTTGGTCAATAGTGTTAGCCCTAGAGTGAAGAGAACTACCCTCCCTAAAATGAGCTATTCTTTTTTCCACAGACTTTGTGGCCAGTGAAATTCTTACCATAGACAAACTATATTTGCTCAACTGCTGTTTTATTGATTATTTTTAATTGTCGTTATTTAAAAATACATAATGCACAAATATAAAACACCCTATTCCGTTAAAAATTATGCAAACATATTTAAATGGAATATACAATAAACAAAAACATTTTTAATTCATTTCAAAATAAAATTGAAAAGCATGAAATAAAATATTCAGCATATTAAGGGGTATAAAAAAAAGAGATTATACTTTTCTCAATGTTAACCTATTGAGAATTATATGAATCCAATTGTAAGTTGAAAAAAGTTTTTCAAACCTTTAAAATTTTGGCAACTACATTTAAATTGAACATTTTCATGAACTAAATGGAAAAAATATATATATTTAAAAATATTAATTATGTTCAAATATTTTTCTATTGTTTAAAATTGAGGGAATCCTTTTTCCATCTAAATAGAGATGTTAAATTAAAAATGCCATTAAGTTGTTAAAATAAGATAATTAAAAAAATTTATATATTTCAGAGAGAAATATCTTTAGAGACAATATCCCCATGACAGAATCGTAGCGACACGTTAATGAGTTCTCGCAAAAAGATTTTTCTTCAATGAAGTAAAAAAAAAAAATTTCTCTGCAGAAATTTTCGAAAATTTTTATCTTTTCTTCAGAATTATATTCTAAAGATGCCTTTCTCGTGCATCCGAGTGGAGAAAAATGCTATTTCTATTCTCATTTGAGAACAAAGAAAAATAAAGTTTCATGAAGTAAAAAATTTGGTTTTATTTTCTGCAGGAAATTTTGTTCTAAATTTTTACAGTTATTACTACTGATTTCCACATAGTTTTAAAATCCGATATTTTTCATATATTATTTATTACAACTGAATCTGGAAATGAAAATGCGCATATAGTAATTTTTTTTTTTAAAGAGTTCGATTAACTACTACGGATTTCACAATTTTTTAATCTTTTTTTTTTAATGAGATAATGATTTACAAAATGTGAAAAAGGAAATAATTAGTTTGTTTTCCCCCTACAAAATACAAGAATATAGCCCATAATAATAGAATAAAAAAATATTACATATTTAATTAAAAAATTATTTTATTTGATTCGAAATGTTCCTTTTTTATTCTTTTTTTAAAAATTTATGCTTTTGTTACTTTAATTTAGTAACACGTATATTTGTTATTTTTAAAAGTATCTCACAGAAAAATATTAGTAATAGAGAGTTCTGTCGCAGAAAGGCCAAAACAATTCTGCCACAGAGATATCTATTAAGCATTAATTCTGTTTAATAATCTAACTTAGATCTAAGTTCATTAATTTTCTATATTGTAGTCATTAACAGAATTTTCTTGCCATTCTTAGAAGCCCTGTGGCAGAATTTTTTTGGGCTTTCTGCAACAAAACTCTATAGCTGAAAACAATTTAATCTTTTTAATTGAATATGTAATATCTTTTTTTATTCCATGGGCAATATTTTTATATTTTGTTGGAGCGAGGGATTGCACCAATTATTTCTTTTATCACATTTTGCAAATCATCATCACAGTAAAAAAACAATAAAATATCACAAAATATGTAGCAGTAATTACTGAAAAACAGATCAATGACGAAATCGCGAGTATCACACTCTTCAGAAAGGGGTTACTCAAATGCAGAATTCTTTTCAAGACTTGATAGTTGAAATAAATAATATCTTATAAAAAATATTGGGTTTTAAAAACTATGTGGAAATCTAAAGTAACAATTGCCTTAAAAGGTAAATGATCAAATGAGCATTTTAAATTTCCTATATCATCTTAAATATATTGGGATACCTAAAAGTCACGTGAAAATCGATGTCAACGACTGCCGAAAATACGATCGAAACGGATTTACGATATCAGCATAAATTGAGCACTTCAAAAAGCTATTTACATGCACAATTCAAATCTTGACGATAAATTTCTGCAGAAAAGTCAATCAAAATTATTTACTTCCAAAAAGAAAAATAAGTCTGCAAAAAATCTGTTAAGTTCTGTGACAATGTCACCACAATTCTGCCACGGGGCACTGCAGATTATCTGAGTTATATACTCTAATATTAAAAACATTTTATACATTAACATTTTAAAAAAATAAAACTTCTTTTCAATTATTATAAGGAACCTTTGGTGGGTGGTTCAGATTCTTTCATTTGAAGAGTCATAGAAGGTTTTATCATTATAGATGGTGGTGAAGTTTTAGAAGCATCGATTTCTGTTAAAGATCCTGGCTGCCCAAACACTGTCTGCTGAGGAAGATAATAAAGATTTTTTTCTTCATTCAAAATCTCTTCTACTTCATTCATTGATTGTCCTTCAGAACTCACATCAATACAGAAACTATCTAAAAAGAAGTATTTTATGAATATATTTTTGCATTTATTTATGTGGTAAAACACCAATGACTACTTTTATACTGACAAATAATAAATACACAAAGAAAATAATCAAAAGTAGTTTTAAAAAAAAAAAAAAAAAAAAAAAAAAACATGCTTTCTGAGAATGAATTCTTTCATTTAATTATATTAGCCTCTATAAAATGATCAAGAGATTTTTCAGTTAGATATTAAGAGGGCAGAAAATGAAGCATGAAATTGAGAATATCTTGCAAAATACTGCAGAGTTGTGCTCGAGAGTTCGATAATCTAACTGAGCCCAGCACTGTTGACGCACATGCTGACTTGCAAGTATTTCATCCAACATGTAAAATGATTAGCGCTCTCATACGCTACGGAGCATCGGAAAGCCAAAATAGATTGTGGTTGTATGAATTGTGAAAATGTTGAACAATGTGAAAAGCACTCTTTTACTCAATACGTGGTGGAAATCAGCATGGTAAAGAACAAAAATTTCATTTTCGAAAAGGGGAAATTAAACACTTTTTAAATACACCCAATGAGAAAAGCACCTTTAGGCTCTTTTAAGAAACGCTACGCACCATGTTTAACAGAGATTAACAGCCCTTCTAAACGATATAAATTTGATGACACAATTTATAGTACAAATTTTTGTAAAAGTTGTATTTGTTTTTGTTTTTTTTTAAAAAGGCAACGTATGTTGAATTCTAGTTGAAACTCAAATAAAAAACATGAAAATGGTGGAGTTAATGATGAATTATGCTAGAAATATTGTAAAATTAGAAATATTTTAATAAATGGAGTCATAAATTTTAGGAATGAGTATAACTCAATGAAACAATATCCTGGGAGATTGTACTACTGATATTGTATAAACAAGGACTAGACAAATTAAAAGGCACTATGTCATTACATTTTAAACTAGACTCTTAAAAAAAAAAAAAAAAAAAGATACTTGCTCGTTAGAGGCAATTTTATTATGTATGGTTTACCCTGTAAAGCCCGCGAAACTAAAAAACAAATCATCACAGAAAGGGACAAACTCGAAAGGTATAACTTGTAGCCATCTACACATTATTTTTTTTTTTTTAATTTGCACGTTGAAAATCTATTTGGAGCTTCGGCGATTGCGGTTGTGGCAACAGATCACGATACGAAAATATCTCCCATTTAGAATTTCAGTTTAATATAAATTTTACCTCGACTATAGAGTACCTATCATAAATAAAAATCGGAAAAGATATACACAACGAAATTTAAACGATACGATGGGAACAAACTTTGAAGACGATTATAGCATTAGAAATTTAGAACATTCGCTTCATACTTATCTTACCTTGACTGATGAGAATAATTACAAAAACACAAATCGAAATCATCTTTTCCCAGCCGAATTTTACTGATATGAAGGGGGGAAATGTAAGGACGTATAGAGAATAATTTAACTACATTAAATGAAACTTGAGTTTTATGTTATTAACGCGAAATATTAAAATTAAACATCATTCACATAATATGAGACAATTTTAGATAATCACAAAAAAGTAACCTCATTGTGTTTACATATTCATCCTTTTTTACATTTCCGACTACCTATATCTTCTAAAAAAGAGACATCAAAATTAGCAAAATGTATGTCTCTATTGATACGTCCCGCAGTGGACTGATCGTTAAGACACGGTTCCCAGCAGATCACCGAAGTCAAGCATCACTGGCTGCGGTCAGTGTGCGGGTGGGTGACCACTTGGATCAGTCTGCGTAAGGACCGAGGGTGTGCGGTATTGGTTCTCGTTAAACTGTTCTACCGTAAAGTGCTCGACTTCGCGTGCAGGTCGTTGGGCTACCGAAGCAGGGGTGCCATCCCCTCTGCAGAGGATCAAAATTTTGATGGCATGTCTTCGGATCACCCTCAGGGATGTTTCCCAGACCGTCGCCAATAGCCCATTGTGCAGCTCTAGAGCGATGTAAATTAACTACATCTACGTCTCTATTGATACAGCCCTCTTAAAATTGAGTAGTTGCACTCCAAACCCTACGCATGTGACCTATGACGTCTAACTAAAAGTGTTAACTAACGTTAATTTAACGCACTGTCTCGATCAGTTGAAATGGGAGATTGCCAAACGAATTCTATCGCCAAGAGCTTGGATGCCCGATTTTTGAGCGTGAAGTGAAAATGGCGATAATGTTTGAGCTCGAGTTATGTAACGAATACGGTAGGTAATACATATTTTATATTTTTAACAGTAAATATGCATTTAAGAAATTGCTGGGTACTGAACATTAGTATTGCACCGTTTGCTGAATTAGTTTAAAATGGCTTGGATATTTTTACTTCCTAGCCATATATTGCAGCTACCTCACTACTGAAATCAGTTTTTTTGCATCCATAGTTTCCTCTCATATCATTAACGAAAGCATTTTTCAGAGCCATTTTCTAGATTTGATTGCGAGGGATTTTATATTTTGTCATCATGAAAGTTTTAATTACAGGTAATTCTTATTAATTAAAGATTTATAATATAAGTGTATGTTTTAGAAGATTTATATTATAAGTGTATGTTTTAGAAGATTAATAATATATGTATCTTTATATTTAAAAAAAATCACATGAGATTTTGTTAATACTAATAGATATTAGATTTCCAACAAATACAACGCTTTAGAATTTAAATTACATTGTTTGTTTTTCTTAATGTGCATGTATTTTTGAAAATCATAAACCAAAAACAAAATTTTTCTTTTATCAAAGTTTTTCCCTGTTTCCTTAGTTAGATTTGTCTAAAATATGCAACACAGTTTAGTAATGGAATTTCTTAAATTTAAATGAGTTGATTTATGTTTATTTCAGTGACGTAATACAGAGGTATCTTCTTTTTCTGGAAAATATATTACTAATTAAATTTTATTTTGATAGGAAGCTTTTGTATTGAATTTTCTTCAAAACAGTGGAGAGTTGCTAGATCATAATCAAAATAGTTTTGTTTCAATTTTATTATAAACTTAATAAATTCTAAATATGAATCTGAAAAGAATTCTTATTTTACATTTTAGCTAATATTTATCATTTTCGTTCACAATTACTGCTTTTATTATTCTTTTAGGTTGTTTGAACTATTAAATAAATTATGAGCATGCATACTATAATAAAAACATTTTATTCTATATGTATCACATTTATGTGCAAAACAATTTGTACATATAATTTTTTATTTTATTTTAAATACATAATAAAATTATGATAATTCATTGGAATATAATTCATATTAACAAATTAATTATGATTTAAATTAACTTCATTTACATTTTAATTTGAAATTAAATTTTTCATTTACTGCAAACTATTTATATTTTTTTATATCCGTAATTTTTATTTTCTCAAAATACCAAGATTTTTGACAGTTAATGTTGAAACTTCAATGTAAACCAAACCTTGCTTATTTCTTCTATCCCCTTAACTCTTTTTACTAGGTGATTCCATGTTGATGTATTTAGCTGATTTCTTAAATGTTAAACCTTATTGAGATATATTGATGTTGTCACACAGCCTCCAATCAATGTGGACAGATGAAGTACAAAGTTGGAAGATGTGTAAGGACAATATGATATAGTCTTAATTAGTGTTTGTAAGTTGAAACGTAATTTGTTTCAACATATTCGATGATTACGTATTTAAACTGTTTGTATCTTGTGTAACTATTTTAATTCAGAGACTTTTTTTTTACATACAGTTAAGCTATTAAATAATATTTTTAATTTTATTTTATATATTTATCTCTGAAATAAATATGCTAATGATGTGCACCTAGGTACAATGCCCAACTTTAAAAGACTGGCTTTTGTAGTTAACTAATTTCTCTCGCTGAAAGATCAAAGCAGCCACCAACATTTTGTTAATTTTGAAGGTGACACTATTAAGCAATGAAGCTTTGTGTATTGTACCTTGCCTGATGTTCTATGAATTAATTTTATCTGCGGATAATTTATTAGCAAAGATTGCATCCATTTAAATTGCCAGGGCAATATTCAGTCTTTGAAGAATGCATGGTGAAGTTGCTAACAGGAAAGTATATGTATACACGACTTTATGTTTACTTATATATATGCCAGATATTAACACTCTTTTCTACTCCTTTTTTATGTTTTGATTTTTAAGTGAAGGAGCACTAAATCCCCAAATATGAGTTAGAGTGGGGCTTCCACCTAAAAGTGTTATGAAACTACTCTGAAGGTGCCGCAAGTATGCCTAGAAAGAGATGAATGTGCCAGGTCTAATAATTCACAAGTGTTTTTTCATATATATCTAATGGCATGTGTGCATGCTTTCTAACACTTTTCCAGTAATTAAAAATGTTATCCTAAAATGTATACTTTTGTGTTGAATGTCCCTCTTTCACTCTGTTACTCAAGATGATTCAAAGTAATGTATGCAATGGGGGGTAATGCCTGCCGCCTCCACGTGGTGCCCCCTGGATACCCCTCACTGGGTAACTAAATGGCAGGCAAACAAAATGATGAGTACGAATAAAGCTTGTAATACGGCATCATCCTTCGCGCCGGTGAACAAGGGATGCGTTCAGGAATTAGGCAGAGGTTCCTGTTCGAAAAGTTCACTACAGTCTCCAGTAGCACATGGTAAGCCCTCGGTGAGCCCAGTGCTAATCCCGCTGCTTTGCAGATTACTTTGAAATCTGGTGAGGCGTCCAAAGGCACAGACCCTTCCTCTGTAGGAGTCTCTGGTTCCCAGAGGCACTCGGAGGACAGTGTGTCTGGCGCCACTGGTATGTCCAAGAGCCGGAGGAGAAGGATTAGAAGACTGAGGGCCACTGAGGCGAGTGGTGGAGCTAAGAGACCTAGGTCTTCTGATGCGACGCCCTCACCCAGTGTGACATACATAGTGGAAAGAAGCCCAGGGAGGATTGTGTTCCTGGGAGGAAAGCCCAATCCAGGGAAGCGGTTCCCCCTAGTGGGGATAGCAGAACTGGAGAGGGGGATCCAACTGGGAGCCTCCAATCTGGAGTCTCTTTTGCATGCGCTGCAAAGTCAATCAAGATTGCCATCGTTCGGAAGGACTTTCCTTCGGACAGGCTTTCTCTGAGAGACTCTAATGAAATACTTAAGGAGATCTTAGAGCAGACTGACGCCATCCCAGGTGGTGAAAGGATGCCTGAGATCTACAGTAACAACCTTCTCAGAGGAGCGTTGGTACTACAGTGTAATGAATACACTGTAGAGTGGATCAGGGGCCACTTTGATAACAGACCCCTAGGCGACCTCATGCTTAAAGACTTAAGTGCTGATGAGTTGCCCAAGCCTGTAAAGGTGGCCTTCAAAACCAGGGAGCAATTCTCTGAACAAAGCACCTTCTTGTGGCGTCTTCAGAGACTAAACCAAGGGTTGAAGTCTATGGGGTGGAGGGTTCTGCAAAGTGCTGTGGGACCTAGCACCTCTAGATGGATCTTTGAGGTGGAGCCTGAAGACGTGGTGGATATAGAGAGGGCAAACTTTTGTGCACTCACTGGTATAGATCGTGGTGTTTTTAAGATCTTACACGATCCCAACAAAAAAAGGCAGTTGTGGCTCCAACAACATCGGAGCCCTCTGCAGAACCTGATGACCAGGAAGTCATGGAACAGGAGGATGAACCTTGGCCGGCTAATTACCCTGATTCCAAGGTAAGTTCAATTGGTGCTCTTGATTTTTCAGAGCTAGGTTTGGACTCCGGGTCAGACGTAACCTTACGACCTGACTCACCAGCTTCTATGCTTGATTTAGACGAAGCAATGGAGCTGATAAAGGAAGATATCTCTTCTAAAGTTAGCCAGGATAGATAGGAGCTATCCTGGTTTCACTCATACTGCTAACCAATAATAGATACAATTAAGGTTGGCCAAATCAATCTCCATCATAGCATTGCTGCCTCTAGCCTTATGGCCAAAAGGTTAAATGATGGAAAACTAGATATTGCTCTTATACAAGAGCCCTGGACCCGCAAGGGTAGAATAATGGGTCTCAATGTTAAAGGTTTTAATATCCTCTATGATACCCATTGTGACCTTCCCAGGATCTGCATTGTAGCTAGGTCTAATTTAAATGCCCTTAATCTTGTTAACTTTCTTAACAGGGTTTTAGTTGCTGTAAAACTAAAATTCTATGACAAAAAGACTATCTCTGACTTTGTCATAGTTTCAGCCTATCTCCCGTATGAGGAGAAGGACCCATTAGCTGACACTACTAGGGCCCTAATTGCCCACTGTAGTTTAAGCTGCAGATTCGTCTTCGGCTGTGATGCAAATGCTCACCACACAGTGTGGGGTAGTAGTAATTGTAACCAGCGGGGGGATGTACTTATGGAACACATCTTAAATCTTAATTTGTATGTCCTTAATAAAGGCAATGAACCTACCTTTGTTACCTGTAACAGAAGGGAAGTCATTGACCTTACTTTATGTAATTCTAGTTCAGTAGATTACATTACTGATTGGAAGGTATCTGGGGCAGTCACTGCTTCAGATCACCAACTAATTACTTTTTCTATTAAAGGCCTCTCAGGACTGAAGGTCGTAAGGAGGAACCCCAGAACAGCTAATTGGGGTTCCTTTAGAGCAGCTCTGGAGAGGAGGATGGGGAGCTTCTCTGGTAAGTACAATAATGTTAATGATATAGAGTGGACTGTTGACCAAGTGCAACAAATCATACTCGATTCATATCATATTTCTTGTCAGGTTACGTCTACTAGATCCCCAAGGCGAGTTCCTTGGTGGTCTTCTGAGCTTAGTAAATTACGTAAGAAATGTAGGAAGTTATTTAACAGAGCAAAGAAATCTGGAGAATGGCAGACCTACAGAAACGCTCTAACTGCCTATAACAAGGCGATCAGAGCATCCAAACGTCGCTCATGGCAGACTTTCTGCGATGGCATTAACACTACTTCTGCCACCGCAAAGATTGCAAAAATTCTTACTAAAGACTTCAATTGCAGTTTAAATGTCATCCGTCTTGCAAACGGAAGATACAGTGAATCAGGGGAAGAGGCTCTTGGAGAACTACTTGCAGCACACTTCCCTGGATCTCATCCTGTGGAGAATGATAATCCACATATTACTACTACTTGTAATAGGAATGACTAGGAGGCCGCCAAGATGGTGGTCTCCTATGAGAAGGTTGTATGGACTATAAAGTCGTTTAAGCCATACAAGTCACCAGGTATGGATGACATCATACCAATGATGCTTATTCAGGGGGTAAATACATTGGCCCCTACTCTATGTGGAATTTTTCGATCCTGCATAGCATAGTATATACCTCTCTCTTGGAGGAATACTAGGGTGATTTTCATACCAAAACCAGGTAAGGAGAATTACTTTGAGGCTAAATCATTCAGACCAATTAGCCTCACTTCATGTCTGTTGAAAGCGATTGAAAAGCTAGTTGACAGACACTTCAGAGACACTGTGCTCATAGAAAGACCACTGTCCTCCACACAGCATGCCTATCAACCAGGCAAGTCCACAGACACCGCTCTGTACGAACTCTCCTACCTGCTTGAGAAATCAATAAGGAGATGGCTCTTGCGGTATTCATTGATATTGAAGGTGCTTTTGATAAAGTCCCTCTTGAGACTATCATCAATGCACTTAGGAACAGAGGCATTAACTCAGTAATTACTAGATGGATAGCGAATTTGCTATCCTCTAGGTATGTTTGTTCCTCTCTATTGGGTGCAAGCATGAAAGTGCAAGCAACCTCTGGATGCCCACAGGGAGGGGTTCTGTCCCCTATCCTATGGTGTATGGTAATGGACTCTTTGTTAGTTCGGTTAACTACTCTAGGCATTCCCTGTATCGGGTACGCTGATGACGGTGTTATTGTTGTCAGAGGTAAACATGGAAAAACAATCTCTGATATCATGAATAATGCACTTCTAGAAGTAGCTAGATGGTGCTCTGAATCAGGCTTATCTGTCAATCCATCCAAGATAAGCTATGTAGCCTTCACACGAAAAAGGCAACTTGGTCTAGGTAATGTATACTACCTGGACCACAAATTGGAACTCAAAGAAAAAGTCAAATTTCTCGGGGTTTACTTTGACTCCAAATTAAATTGGGGTCATCAACACGATTACTGTACCAACAGGGCCAGAAAGATTTTCTGGTCCTGTAGAAATGCTATTGGTAGAACCTGGGGATTGTCCCCCAAAATAGTTTACTGGATATACTCAATGATCATTAGTCCTATCGTCACTTATGGCGCAGTCGTCTGGTGGTCAAGGACTAGATTGAGTTCCTTAAGATCCAATCTAAACAGACTTCAAAGAATGGTCTGTGTAGCCCTGTCAGGATGTCTCAAGACCACTCCTACAGCTGCTCTTGAGAGGTTACTCGGGCTTCTTCCATTAAACTTACGCATTGAGGTTGAAGCTTAAACAGGCGTAAAGCGTCTTATGAACCTTGGCCTATGGAAAGAGTATTCCAAACACTTGTCTTGGGGACATCTTGTTTCACAAGTGATGGATTTACCCTCTTTTATTATGCCTAGTGACCTTATGTCACTAAGATACGCGTTTCATAAACCCTTCAAGATCCATTTTCCTACTAGAGATGAATGGTTCAATTCTCCTCGGTGGCTTAAAGGCAAATGCCTAATATGGTACACTGATGGTTCAAAGATTGGCACCAAATCAGGAGCAGGAATTTACTGCTCCAATGACGGTACAAACTTCGCTTTCCCCTGGGAAACTATGCCACTGTTTTTCAGGCTGAGGTCTATGCTATTATCTTGTGCTGCAAGCTATGCTTAGACAAGGGATATCAAAATATGACTATCCGCATCTGTTCTGACAGTCAGGCTGCTCTCCTATCACTGTCAAGGTGTAAATTCACCTCTTTGCTAGTATGGGAATGCTTCTCGGTCCTCTGTGACCTGTCCACTCATAACAAGGTATCCCTGCATTGGGTACCTGGACATATGGGTATTGGTGGTAATGAGCTAGCTGATTATGCAGCACGGGCTGGCTCTAATTCAATTTTCTGGGGCCCTGAACCTGCGCTGGGAATTTCTTCCTCCTCATTTAGGGCAACCATATTCAAGCTCTACGGCAAGATTGCCCATGAGCAATGGCGTGCTGCTGACGGTCAGAGACAAGCTAAGGAGCTGAATCGAAACTGTCCTAGCATACGTCAAAAGGAGCTCTTAAAGCTTAATAGAAACAGTTTAAGGAAGATCTTTGGTCTTCTTACTGGTTACTGTATCTTCAGGAGACACCTACACATTATGGGAATTGAATCCAATCCTATTTGTCGAGGTTGTCATCTAGAAGAAGAGACATCACGACACATACTTTGTGATTGTGATTACTATTCTGCTCAAAGATTTGAGCACTTAGGGCAGCATTGCATCAATGCCTGGGAACTTCAAGATGTTCCTGTAAGGTGTCTGCTGAATTTCATTACAGCTATAGGGCTTTCTTGCTAATCATGACTATGGTTTGGGTACAATAGACCTCTGGTCGATGTACCCTGCTCGTCAGAGCTGCCCAACCTCTAAGTCTAAGTCTAATGTATGCAATCCTTTTTAGATTTACAATTTGAAAAGCTGTGCTTTTAGTTATATACTTAACCATTGATTGAAATCTTCACAAGGTATCTTAATTGCAATACTTATTTGAAGCATGTTCTCCTAGCTTTTGCTTGGATTATATATGAAATTATTCTTTAATTATTTAATATAGTTTGTTTTCAATCTAAAAATTTAATTAGTATTCACATTGCAGTTTGTTCTTCTACTGATGATTCATATTTGTCCCGGGGAATAGTCTCACAGCATTGTCTGCTTAAAGCTTTTCTGTGAGATATGTTTACCAGGACTTTATGTTTCTACAATCAGATTCTCATTTACTTCGAAGAATATCTCTGTGCCATAACAAGATAACATTTCAGTCATTGATTTTGTATGTAGGGTGACCTGGGGTAATTCATGATCACTCTGTTTCTGAGGTAAGTAATAATCACCCAAATTTCATTTAAAAATAATTTTTTTAAAAATTTGAGGCATGAACAAGAATGCTTGTACACTTTACTAAAGTATAACTACATTTACTTAATAATAGTTTTTTGTTTAATCTAACAAAATAAGTGTCTTTTAAACTGCTTTCTGTATTTTCCATTTCAAAGATAGTTTTCAAAATGTGCACATTTCTGCAAAGAACCCTTCTCTTAATAATAAATATTTCGAGTTGCTTTCTTTTTCTTTGATATGAAAATAGTGTAAGCTTTTGTTTAATTGTTTCACTTCTACTGTAAGCATTATAATTAATTCTAGGAAACTATATCAAATGTTGCCCCCAACAGATGGGGTAATTATTGATCACTGGGGTAATTCCGGATCATTGTCATTTATTTTTATAAATAGTATTAAAAATAGCTCATAAATAGCTAATTGTCTTTTCTTAAATAATAACAGTTCATATTTAATAAGTGGAACAACTATAAAATATATTTTTAATGTAATCAAAAAATTTGTTTTTAACTGTATACAAGACAAATGTGTTCTGATATGTACCATTTCTGGTTTGTCTTACCTTGCTTCTATCTTAATTTTATGTGTGTACATTGTTAGAATAATTTTTAAGTTTATAAATTAGCCTAATATAAATATTGTGAGAAATTATAAGCCTAAAAAGGATATTAAGCTTCTCGAAAGCAAAATTAGGAAATTTCTTTTAATGATTGTAAATGAAAATTTCAGTGTGAGAGCTGCTGCCAGAGCTGTTGACATACCTTACTTAAGTTTACACTCTCACTAAATGAAGTTAAAAAAATCCAGCAAAAGTAACGCATGTGGGAACTCTTTCTTATATTCCAGCAGAAGATGAGAATGAGTTGGCTTCTTGCCTAAAATGTATGGCAAAATGCAAAGATTTTTGAAATATTTAAAGTGTTAATCTTTATTCTTGCTTTTTAAATAAATCGTTTTATTAGCTGCTTAAACATATCTTTTTGGTTTATTTGTTAATTATCATTGTATAATTATTATTAAACAGCCCCTTTATTATAAAAACTGTTGATCAGTAATTGTGATGAACAGTTCAAGAGAAGGGGTAATTCCTGATCACTAAAAATTTAAAATATTTTAAATTCTAATTAGATTTTCAAACAAAAGCAGGTAGGACTCATCTCAAACTTCCAGTAAATATTAGAATTCTATCTTGAATAGTGTTTTTACGAAATAGATGTGTGCATTTTTTGATCAGGAATTACCCCTGGTCACAAATATAATTGTAAATTTATATGTATTAAATATAATTGTAAATTTTTTAAATTCATAAAAAAATAATTAAGCTCTGTATTGCTTGGCATGGTTGTCATATATTAATATAATTGAAGTCTTAGATTAGATTCTGACACACTACAGAATTTTAAGGTAACATGATTTCTATTTTTTATCAAGAAAAATGCTTCTATTTTACAGCTGACTAAGCAGACAATAGTTTTATAAAGAAGACTTTCAGCTGCTCCTTTTATCAGGATGTTGCCACTAGTAGTGGGCATAGACCTTATATGATGGCACCAGCAAGCACCTTCATAGAGTCAAGCTGGCTACCAATACTCTTGTCTATTGTATAAGAACGAAAAGAAATGGACATACTTCAAATT
Source organism: Parasteatoda lunata (assembly GCA_949128135.1). NCBI lineage: Eukaryota > Metazoa > Arthropoda > Arachnida > Araneae > Theridiidae > Parasteatoda > Parasteatoda lunata. The sequence goes on from OX421971.1 coordinate 4,396,654, forward strand.
GTCAGATCCCACTTTATAAAATTTTTTTTCTTCCTATTTTGTACTTTTTACATATGCTTTACTCTTATTTACCACTAAAAAATAAATAAATAAAAAGGTAAAAATAAAGATTATCGAAAAAAAAGTAACTCATTTATTTATCATTTCTAGAAGATTCATATTATTAAGAGAAAGTGACTATTTTATAGAACATCTGTTCTAGGTATTTAATTAACTTTATATACAAGCTATTACTACTATATCACTACAGCTGTTTCAGTTTAAATGAATCTCAAGTTAGAATTCAATGCTACTATATTTAATTAAAAATTTCTTAAATTTAGAAAATATGTCCAATAGTATGCTAGTAGAAGTCATTTAACTAAAATACTGATAAGTATTGAACAATAAAAGCTAGCACTTGACGTGAAGAAAAGCCATAGTTTCGGTAAAACTTTTATTAAGGAGATCAAGGATTTTACGTCACTTTGATGATTGTTCTGTCTTTAAAAATTAAATAAATATTGCGCCCTCTTTCCCTGCCTAAGACCTGTATTTATCCTTCCTCTCGGCAACGACGTTAGATATACAGTGAAATCTCCGTTAAGCAGACATTCTTGGGACCGAAAAAATTGTCCGTTTATGAGAGTTGTCCGTTTACGGGAAGGTAACCCTGATAACGGATTTTAACACAAAAAATTGTTTTTAGAGTATTTTCAAAGATGTAGAAATAATTAAATAATTTACAATAACTATCTACGAGGATATTTATTTAAACTTTAAGAAAATTAAAAAAAGAACTTTGAAATGAATACATAATTTTAGATGTAGCTACAAATAAATGAATATAATTTTCCTATCAGCATAGATATTCAAGTTAGACCAAATAATGAGCTTTTAGTCGGTTTCAATTATTAGGTCCCTTACACCTACCTATCATTTGATAGGGAACATACCTTCTTGAAAGTAAACCTCACAGAAAAAAAGCAATGCTTACCTGTAAGTCATGAGGGCCTATGGAGTTGATTATTCAAGCTATCAAGTGTCTGAATAAATGTTTCATTTATAAGCGCACCTCAAAGATTACCCCAGCTGTGTTAAATACAGTCTTCAAATTGATAAGAAAATTAAAGAAATTTTCAAGTGTTGAGAGCATTTAGGATGTCATTTCAACTTGAGGAGTCTTATAACCTGTCCAGCAGGAAAAAAACATGAAAAGATGCCGCTGTCCGAATCATTTCAGGAGAGCAGTATCATTTTCTCTCCTTTCTATACAAAGATAAAGCAAGGTGACAGGAGAAAGATTGATTCTTTAGCAGTGAAATAGCTTGACAATATTTTTAGTTATGGATAAGGCAGAAAATGTATATGCTTTAAAAATGGCGAAAAGTTGCATTTTTTTCCTTGCAGTTTAAAGCAGAAATAGTTTTTTTTTTCTTTCAAATTCAGAAAAAGTAGAACCGGACACCGGTTGGAAGAGATAGAAAATAACACTTCAGGGCCAAAATGACTGTCCGCGTCCGGTTACGGGAGTGTCCGCTTTGCGGAGAATGTACATAATGGTTTACTCATGGAAGATTCCCGGGGAATTAAAAGTATGCCCGTAATAAGAGGCGTCCGTTTTGCAGGAGCGTCCATAACAGGAGGTTTCACTGGATATAAAAGAATGCATTAACATGTGACAAAGCAAAAGCAAATTATACTATAAGAAAGAGCCAGAACAGATTTAAAAAGACATACTGTTAGCTCAAAGGGCATAATATAAAAGTTATCATTTAATTCAGTCATAAAAATTTTATACAATCGTATAAACTTAAAATATAATATTCTGTTAATTTTTAAACACATTCTAGTTTATAAAATTTAAAACACAAACAAGAAGAGAAAAAAATGATTTTTTTTTAAAAAAAGTGGCTGACTCAATTTTAACTGTTAGTTCTTAAAGATGACTTTGAATGATGTGCAAGACATTCCGAAGATTAATACTTCTCAGAATCATTTTTTCACTTTAGGCAATATATGGCACGTAACAGACAGTATTGTTAATTTCTGTTCTTCCCATTAAGGTGGATCAACGTCACCCTAAAAGGACAGATAAATTATATGTTAGAAGAAAGAATACAGTTTTCCACTTGATTAAAAAAACAAAGCACGATTAATTGAGGTTATGAAGTAGCAGTAACCATGTAAGATTAAGCAAATACAAATAATTTATATAATGAGAATTAAACGGTTTAACTCTATTTAAGTTGATTTAAAATGAGGTCTAGAATCCCCTAAGACAGTATTTGGCCTCTAAATGCTTTTAATCAAAACGTAAAGAAATAGAATATAAATGCCCTTTTAACACAAAAAAGACATAGTCTAACAGTGACAATATTTTACGAAATCCGACACAAAAATGCACTTTCTCTGAGTAAATCTAATTTTTTTTTTTTTTTTTATGGGTGTGGATTTTTGACCCCCAAGATATTGTGGGTAGCCGAACAAAGGAAATATGGTACTAATAGTTTGGACAGATGAGAGTTCCAAAATTTGGATCCCTTAATATTAATTTTACTTTTGTGTATTTTACTAAGTCTCGAGTACTTTTTAAGCGAATTGAAAAATTTTTGTTCACAATTGTAAAATTCGTTTATTCAAATATAATTCCACGCAAAATATATATTTTAGTAAATAATAATTAGTTTTTTATTTAATATTAGTCGGACAAGTTTTGCATTGTATAGTAGACAGTTTTTTACATCATTTTAAAGAATGCAATTTTAAATAGCAAAATTTCAGTGAAATTGGCCAATTAGTGAAAAGTTACATTTTTAAAAAAATTTTTACCTTGCAATTCAATTTTTCGACTCCTATTAAATAAAATAATAAACATTTATTATAAGTTATATTTTGCATAGAATTCTTTCTAGATAAAGGAATTTTATAACGGAGCGCAAAATTATTTCAAATTCCTATAAAGGTTTTGTAGATATGGTGAAATACGTAAAAAGTAGAATTAACATTAATTGCTCAAAACTTAGGACTGCTCTCCTGACAAAACTATTGGGACGTTTACATCCATGAATTACAACGTACTGCTGTGCTAGTTTTGGTGCTTCGTCTTTCGTTGGCGATATACATACTTTCCAGAAAAACTTTGGTTATATAGCAGAAAAATTAGAACGATTAAGTGTAAGCCCGGTCACATTTTCATTATTTATTCATTTCGTACACGAAACTAGCGTTAAGGTAATAGCTTTAAAACATACCTTCAAAACATAGGGGGACTGGAAACAATTTGGAAAATACAGTCCCCATAGTTTGGACAGAATTTCACTTTTTGAGTTTTAGTCATATTTTTAAAACTCACTTATAAAGCCCATTTACCCAAAGATAATTGCATGCAAAAAAATAATTTTTAATGATTACTTATTATATTTTATTTAATTGCGGATTAAAAAAATTTTCATTATGAGGTATATATTTTTTAATGCCATATTAATATACGTATTTTTCTATTGCAAAATCTAAAGTTCCAAGAGTTTTTATTTGGTAGAAGCAGAGAAAAATTTTAATTATTTTAAAAAAAATAATTTGGTGACAATGAAGATATATTTAAATGTGGTCAACTTACGAGGAACTTGACTTCCGCGCGCGTAGAGTAAAATTTCATTCATATTTTTTTCGCTAATAACCGATTGCTAATCCTTTTTTTTTATTATTATAAAATAGGGTGTTTCTTTTTTTAGTCGTCTAAAAATTTATTCGTAATTTAATTAAGAGATTTGAATAAAAAATTTTATTGAATAAAAGCATTTTTTCATCAAATGTTGAGTTTTATAAAAGCATGTTTCTGATAGAATGTGATTATACGTCAGCTCTTTTTAATTTTATTTTTAGTTTGTTCTTTCAATAATTGATACAATTTTAATAATATACAAAGGTATGCATAGATTTGGAATAATATGTGTATCGATTTCTTCACTATATAATTTATAATTATTAATACTAATATGTAGTCAACATTTTTAAATATCTTAGAATTTCTCAACATCTCATAAATCGTCTTAATCTTAAAATAAATTTATTATTGCTCACGCGTGTTTCGCAGAATTATTTTTTTATTTATATAATTTTTAATTTTAAAAATGTGAAGTTTTATTGTATTTAGCTAATTTATGTTTTACAATATTTGTTATGTTCAAAATGCTTAAAAGGAATCCACTATAGGAAGAAATTCAAACATTTTGATTCTATTTATAATTTTCTATTAATTAAACGACAGATTATTTAACCAATGAATGTCACTGACTTATTGATCGAAAAGTTAAATTGTTAATTCAACTCAGTAAAACTTAAAAGAGTCATCCACCACATATGCATTCAGTTTCAGATAAATTATTTTATTAACCATTTTTATCTTATATAAGGTGGTAGGAAGAATATTTCCTACCAACAGCATTAATTTTTAAATATTTTTGCTAAGCTATTTTTTCACTTATAATTTCTAAGGCCATCTTCTAATAATTTCAGGAAAAAAAAAAAAAAATACCAATGAAGGGATTTGTTTACATAAATGCTGGAAGTAGTTCAGGGTAGTGAGCTGTCATGAATGGAGGCCAAAACCGGGGAAATATTTTTTCTAGTGCATAAAGTGCTCCTTCAATTCATTACTTTTAATTAAGTTTATTTCCAGTTACAAACAGAATTTATAAATCCGGTTATTTATAAGCACAGAATAATCAATTCTTTGCTGTAGGTAAAATTTTACAATCCATCAAAGGTTTTAAAAATGAAATTAGGTTTAGGCTCCATGAACTGTTATTTTACAAATAAATCTCTATCTCAAATATAGTTTAACATAAAATTACTAAAAAAGAGGGATCTTTTAAAGAGTTAATAATGAAAATAGTCTTGAGAAACTAATTTTTTCTTTGCATCAATGCATAAAAAAATTTAAAATAAAATCAGATGCTGATTACAACTTTATACACTTAAGTAATAAGGAATTTATTTTGAATTATATACCTTTCAATCATGAACTTTTAAATTAAAAATACAATTTATTTACCTCATATACGATCTTCTTGCTGTATAATAAAATACATTCAGCACCCAACTAATTTCTAATGGATTTTCATAAAGTGATCATGTAATACACGAAAAAGATTTGCTAGATTTTTAAGAAACATATTATTTTACATAAAATGGTTTGATTAAAAAATATAACTAAATGTGTTAATTTATATTTTAGAAGTTAAAACCCAATTTTTAAGCTTAAATAGTATAGCTGAATAGTACTCAGAGAATATAGCTGGAAAATTTTTTTTCTCCGGATATGTCAGATATAAGATATTTAAATATAACATACTAGAATAAGTTATTAGTAAATTAATAAAATCATAGGAACCCGAGTACTTAAGTTTTTGAATTTTAACACTGTATAAAAAGTTTATTTCATCATTTTGATATTTTCGCCAATACTATTTGCCCTTATTTCATTCAGATGTTGACCTGATGACCCGTCGAATTTTCTAACAGTAATGTAGAAGAGTCAGAAGATGTAACAAGTTCTCATTTTTCACTTAAAAAAAACTGTAAGAAGGGGAGCAGAAAATAAACCAGTTTATTGAATCAAAATATACAGGCAAGTTCTCATAATTCCAAATTCTTGGCGTATCAGTTTTGTAATAAAGCGTTTACTCTGGTTTTTGGAGTAGTTAGTAGTGGTATAAATGTTTATTTATTTTATTTTTTTTTTCTTGCTTGAATAAAAGTTTGAGAAAACAATCATTACACGTAAGGGGAACAACGAAAATATCTTTCAGATTGCTTGACTCCATTTAAAAGCTCAGTAATCGCAATGAATTTTTTTTATAATGAATCATTTTTTTATTATCTTTGAGAGACTTATTTGTGAATATAACGAGATGTTCTTCATATTTTTGTTGTTTTTTACTCAATCCGAAATCAGTAGCTCGCTATTTAAAGTATCGGAATAAAACCATATTTATGAAAGTTATAAAAATAATTCATTATAATCAAGATTAAATTGAAATTAACATTATCAAATTTCGCGTTACACGCTAAGAAAAACAAACGAAAATGTTTCTCAGATTGCTTTTATTGGTATATAGCAGGGCTTCTTAAACTTTTTTATATAGCGACCCCCTTCAAGCTTAGGAAATTTTAAACGACCCCCTCCTCCATATAATGAAATATATATTAACCGTAGATGTAGATGTAATATCGCACTATTTTACAATGTAAATAAAATAAGGATTAAAGAATACGTACCCATTCATTTCACATATATATAATTGGAAACGTTGACGGGATATCGGTCGTAATAAAACACAATAAATAGAATGACATAAAACTATATATATATTTATTCAATAGAAAAAATAAACTTTTGTAACAATTTTTTTATAAGAAAACATAAAACTATATCTATATATTCAATAGAAAAAATAAACTTTTGTAACAATTTTTTTAATAAAAACATATTATTAACATCAAACAAGATTAATGTGACGGATGTGATTGTTTATTTTTACACAAATAATTAAATCTAGGCTCAATTTGAGTTAGTGCAGATCGTAATAAATTTTCAACGTTTATTAAAGTTGAACGGTATTTTGATTTTATGTAAGTTAATGTGGAAAAGGCTGATTCACATAAATATGTTGTACAAAATGGCAGTAATTTGTTCATTGCCATTTCCGATAGTAGGGGATATTCTGATTTGATTTCTATCCAAAATTCATGCACAGGCACTTGAGAAAATCTAAGTCGCAAGGTAGTATCACTTGTTAATTCGGCAAATTCTTCTTGTGCTTTTAAGTTTAAAAAATTAATTTCTTCCATTTCAATTGAAAATGGATTGCAAATCCATTGTTGTGTATCGATATCATTGGGAAAATACCTATGCATGTAAACTTCCATATCCTTCAAATGATTAACTATAATTTTTGTTATAGGAGTATCTTTTTTTGAAATATTGTTACTAATTATATACTCGTCAGTAAATGGAAACATTTCGAGCGATCCACTTTCCACTCTGTTCTTCCATATAAGAATTTTTTTAACAAAGGCCTCAAGTTTATTTTTTAACATAAACATATTAACGCAGACTCCCTGCATTGATAAATTCATATCATTGATTTTATCAAAAATATCTGCCAAATAGCATAGCTTGAGAAGCCATAAATTATCTTGAAAATAATCGGCCAAATTAGAATTTTGCTCTGTTAGAAATATAAGAACTTCATCTTTTAAAGTTAATAATCGTTTCAAACTTCGACCTCTTGATAACCACCTAACTTCAGCATGTAGCAATAAACTTGTATAATCCGAATCCATATCAATGCACAAATTTTTAAACAATCGACTATTAAGTGCTCGACTTTTAATAAAGTTAATGATTTTGACTGCATCAAAAAACACAGTGTTTAATTCTGGTGCAATTTTTTTAACAACAAGTGCCTCTCGGTGAATCATACAATGTGTAAATGTAATATGATCATTTCCAGCTTTAACAAATGCTGTAAAACCAAGATCTTGTCCGGTCATTGCTGCAGCATCGTCCGTGCACACACCAACACAATTTTTACAATTTAATCCTTCTTTTTCAAAAAACTCATTTACTTTTTTATATATATCTTTTCCACGAGTATGACCTTCCAGAGGACAACAAAACAGTATATCTTCATGAATGCTTCCCTCATAAATATATCTTACAAAAAGTAACAACTGTGCCATTTTTGAAATGTCTGTCGACTCGTCCAGTTGTATTGCAAACTTTGAGCTGTCTTTAAGCCTCATAAGAAGCTGTTGAAATTGATCATTGCTAATGTCTGAAATTCTTTTGGACACAGTGTCATTTGATAATGGAATTTTACTAATTTCAGCAGCATACTGTTTTCCATGAACAATTTCAGACATTCTTATAGCTGCAGGTAGTAAAAGTTGCTCTCCAATAGTAAAAGGCTTTTTCGTTTTTGCTATCAAATACGAAACTTCATACGATGCCAATAGATATTTATCATTCAAAGTAACATACTTCTCCAAAGTGTTCTTTTCTTTATTTGATGTTTGCAAAAGACGCTCAAAATATTCTATTTGCTTTTTTGATAACGTTGCATGTTTAGTATTCAAATGTCGTTGCAGTTTTGACGGTTTCATGCTTTTGCAGCCAAAACTTCTTTGCAAATTAAGCACACTGGTTGTTCTTCATTGTTGTGAGAAGAGCATGTGAAGCCATACTGCAAATATGATTCGTCATATTTTCTTTTTTTTGTTTTGCTAGAAGTCGGATTTGAAGCACTGCAACTTGGTTGTGACGGCGTGGCAGACTTATTAGTTGGAATTTTAATTAGCCATTTATCCATGATGGTTAAATAATAATAAATAATTAAACAAAATGTAGTTGAACTTTAACGTAATAATTAAAAACACCAACTGAAAATTACACAGTAAATACACACATGTCACTACGAAGACAAAGCTGAGTCCAAACTGAAGTACAAACAGAAAAATAACTACACTCGAATCTTTACCAGTGCAATGACAACAAATTACGATCAGATCAACCCCGACGCATGGCGTGTTCAAAGTGTGCAGCGCACAAAGGCACCGTATCACAAAGACGCCGAAAAAGAAGCTTTCATTTAATTTTTTTTATTATTCTTTTATAAAAATAATATGCCGATTCGCCTAGCCTAGCTTTATTATGCTTCCGTATTGTATGTGTGAGCTGTAAGGCGACGCGGCGTCTGGGTACTTATAATCACTAAGTTATCTTGCAAACACTGACGCCGGCGGCCAGACATCAATGTCGAACGTTGAGTTGAAAATCGAGGAGCGCGTTGTATTTATTATTTTAAATGCTACTTCCATATTTTCATTTATAGGCCCTACTTAACAGTTTTGCATTGCCACTTTTTTCAAAAAATAGTTATAATAAAACTACAATAGTATTTTGTATGATTTTTATTTGTATTTATATTTGTACGTAGTGTGTATACTAATTTTAAAATTTTATTTATAATGATTGAAAAGTATCAGATCTTTGCGACCCCCTTTCAGTAGTCTCGCGACCCCCCTGGGGGTCGCGACCCACAGTTTAAGAAGCCCTGGTATATAGAATAAAATAATTTGCATTTTAAGCATCGGAGTAAAATGATATTTATGAAAATTAAAAGATTAGTTCATTTTAATTAAAATTAAATCAAAATAATCACATTTTGCGTTACACGCAAAGGAAAACCACGAAAATGTTTTTTTTTTTTTTTTTTTTTTTTTTTTAAATCGTTTTTATCGGTAATAGGATTCTAGCTAAATGTATATTATCTAAAAAAATTTATTTTTTAAAGATCAATTTTTTTTTTTATCCTTGTGAAGCTTATCATCTTTGTGAATGTAGCGAAACGCCCTTATTATTTTTAATTCAATTCAAAAATCAAAGTAATTAACAATTTAAGTATCTTAATACAATCATATTCATGAAAGTTATAAGAATAGTTTATTTTAATGAAGATTAAATTAAAGTAATCAAATTTGCGTTACATGTGAAGGAAAACCACGAAAAAGTCTTTTAAATTGCTGAATGGTAATAGGTTTCCAGCTAAATGGTGATTATCGCAATGAAATTATTTTTTATAATCAATAATTTTTTTATCATCCTTGAAAAACAATCTGTTATCTTAGAGAATATTCGGAAACACTCTTCTTATATTAATATTTTTTACACAACCCAGGAATAAAAGTAACTTGTAATTTAAGTATCAGAATAAAAGCTATTGAAGTAACCAAATTCTGCGATACAAGCGAAGGAAAACCACGAAAACGTTTGTCAGATTTTTTGATGGTAATAGGATTCCTTCGAAATGTTCATTATAGCAATGATATCATTTTTAATAATCAATCATTTTATTTTATCATCTTTGATATATAGCCTATCTAAGTAAATGTTGGGAAATGCCCAGATATCAAAGTTACTTGCAATTTAAATACAGGAATGAAATTATATTTTGAAAGACTTTTTGAATGAAAATAATTAGAATTTACATTGCGCGCAAATGAAAACCATGAAAAAGTTTTAATAACTAAATAAACGCTAGCAGACAATAATGAGACTCTATCTCAGCAGTCATTAACATTTTCCAATTTATTGTTCTTCATGAAATTAAATGTTTTGGGCAGCTTAGATTGCTCATAAAACTGTTCTTTATTTTATTTTAATTATTTATTTTTTAGTTATTTTTATATTTTTATATGTTTTTAATAAGTACTTGAATTGTTTTTTTTTTTATTTTAATTTTATTTTAAGTATTTGAATTTCAGAACAATATAAAAATCAATTTTTAAGATTATATTAATTTTTTCATTTTAATTTTTAAAATTTACAAACTATAAATCTTTAAAAAATTTGAAAAAAATGTGTCCAGATTTTTTTGGCTCAGAGACAGAATGTTATTATTTATCATGACAATTTATAAAAATCAAATATAAAAAAAAATAGAGTAGAGACCAGTGATGTCAAAGTTCACCCTGACATCCGTTTGGTATAGTGATTGATCTTTCTATCTTTGTCTGAGTACACACAAGCAAAGGAGGGGATACAAGCCTCTATATTCATTGTATAGAAATACTTCGATTGGTTTGAATAAATTATCAAACCGAGCATGCGCATTAGTAAAATTGCGCCAAGCAAAAATGCTAAAAATACCATTCTAGTAATCCTGACAAAATGATTAAGCGATAAAGATGAAAACGATGATGTAATCGACCCATCAAATGCCTCTATTCATTAAAATGGCGGGCAGCCAAGCAACAGCCTTAATTTAAATAAATACATCGAATTTGTTGAAATATAATTCTTTCTAATCTACTTCTTTTACTTAACTTAGATTTATTATTTGTTTATGTATTTAATTGTTTATGTATTATGTAACTTATTATGCAACTTCGTTGCAACCGTTGAATTAAAAATATTTAGTCTCATAGAAATGTTATAAAAGCGTAACCATAAGCAAATAATAAATATGACACATGGGTTTAGATGTGGACCTTGTGCTAAAATGCCATCCATTACCTAATAAAACAAAACTAAAAGTATTTCATTATTAAAGACCTATCAATAAACGACGTTTTTTAATTATATCTAAAATCCTATTTTTCGATTTTCTTACAAAAAGTTTCCAAAAATATTTTTAGAAAATGACTCAATCATAATTATTATATATTATTTTTCTTAATTAATCTTGTAAAAATTTACATCTGTTGGATGTTTTCATATTTGTTTTTATTTACTTTTAAATTTTACTTTGCTTAACGATAACTTATTTAAATGCAATGATTACATAAATCAATGAGTAAAGTGAGGAGTAATGGGATAGATTTCTCTCTCATTCAAATTTTATTTTTAAAGGAGAGTGAAAAAAAAACAATCTGTTTTCTTTGCCCAGCCTCAAAAATTTTTCTCTTATTAGCAGCGGAGAAATTTAGTTTCTTTTCACCACATATCTTTATTGACACCCAATTTTTTTGAAACTATTTTTTGGAGAATATTTTGCCTTGTTGATTTTAAAGATATTTAGACCATCAGAGTTTAAAGAGAGATAAAATGTTTCATGTTGATTTGAGTTTGCGTGTATTTACAAATACAATTATAAAATTTATTTTTCCTAGATATTACTTATTATGTTGCATTAATCGAAAAATATTGAGTCATACAGATTTTGACACCATTTTTAACCTCTCCCCAAGTACCTCCTCGTACCTCTCTCCTCGTACCTCTCCCCAAATCGAACTACTTTCTATTTTAATACAAGAAGTATTCTAAACAAAACGGAAATGGTAAGGAATCTTTTTTCCTATAGAAATCCATGCAAAAAAAAACAAAAAAAACAAGTTGATGTGCGTGTAAGTTTTTATTTAAATTTATGAGTTTTACACGTTTTCAACGCCATTTTTGAATATTTTGTGAACGGTTATAGTAGAACTAAAGTAATGTACAGTGCGCAAAAAAAAAAAAAAAAAAAAAGAAAAAGAAAAAGCAAATCACCTTGAATAACTTTTAATCTAATGACCGTATTTTTAAGTTCTAGAACTTAATGGTTCAAGGGATGGGGTGACCTTAAATCTGTTAATTAGTTAGTTTTAATGATACTTTAAGTTACGAAATCAGGTACAAAAACATTTTTCTCTTCGGTTTCTTTACTCCCATAACAAAGGGGATTGCTGCAATCTGGGAAATACAAAGAGTTATAAATAATTACTCTCTATATAATTACCTATTTATTACTCTATAGGGAAATATGGTCCCATAGTTTGGTGAGGAGAGAGTCTGAAAGTTTGATCCCTTTATTGTTAATTTTACTTTTTGCGTATTTCGTTCTAAAACTTTTTAAGCAAATAACATAAAATTTGCATAATAGTATGTAAAAAAAAAGACATGAGCTAAACACATCCAATGTTCTGCTACCAACTGAAATGGCTGCAAACGATTTCAATTGGCACTGAAGGTTATCTGGGGCAAATGATGAAAACAATCGATTTTACAGAAAAAGTTCTTTCACTTATCGTTACAACACCTATACTGTAAAAAAAATACATGGAACTTAACTGAAAAAATTATATCTATTTTGCAAAGCTTATTGCAAAGACAATAAACTTTTAGAAACATTTAATAAGTACTTCATTGAATTCCATAAATAAGAAACACAGTCTCATCAAGTTCTTAAAATCTTTCTATTTACATGAAAGAACGCTATAAAATATGTAGTTAAAGCTTTATAGGTGAGTTTCATAACTTAAAGAGAAGCTCATTTAAGAACAATTAAATATATTTTGAGTTCATTGACGCTTATAATTAAACTGAAGCACGTATGAATCTAATAAGTAAGCAGTAAATATAAATTGAATTTTCTTCACGCGTTTTTTTTTTTTTTTAACATGTTTGTTTCATAATTTCAATTTTCAACCCGTCAGTTTATCTTTCATAAATCGTTGGTCTAACTGAGAGAGATTTCGTGGTTTTATTCACGTAACACAGTTAGAAAGTGGTTACTAGGGTACACTACTAGGGTTACTAGGGTTTGGTAGGGTACACTAGTACCCCATAATATAATACCTGGTCCAATTACAATATTAAAGGTTAATATTAAGGTCTGATATAAGGCATTTTTTTAACAATGAGAAAAGACTTAAAATTTCTCCGTATTAACGCTTTTCGGAAGGCAAATTTCCTCAAAATAAAGCTTCTCGCAACACTTTTTGAGGTATACGTACATAGAAAGTTTATTTCTCTTGAAAAAAGACTTAGAATTTCTCCGTATAAAAGCTATTCAGAAAGCGAATTTCTGCGAAATAAAGCTTCTCGCAACACTATTTTAGATATACAAAAAGAGTAAATTTCGTGGTCACACTGTGTACCCCCTATGGGGTCTATAATTTTTTTATTTGGTACGGTACACTAGTACCCCGTAATATAATACCTGGTCTAATTACAACATTAAAGGTTAATATTAAGGTCAGATATAAGGCATTTTTCTTAACATTGAAAAATGCACTGTTTTAGATATACATACATAGTAAAATGCGGGGTCACACTGTGTACCCCTTGTTGGCTCTATAATTATTTCCTTTGGTAGGGTACACTAGTACCAGGTAATATAACACCTGGTCCAATAAAAATATTAAGGGTTAATATTAAGGTCTGATAGGAGGCTTTGTTAATATTGAGAAATACTTAGAATTTCTGCGTATAAAAGCTCTTCAGAAGGCGAATTTCTTCGAAATAAAGCTTCTCGCAACACTTTTCGAGATATAAAAAAACAGTAAAATGCGGGGTCCATTGTGAGACCCCTAAAGGGTCCATCATTATTTCATTTGGTAGGGTGTACTAGTACCCCGTTATATAATACCTGGTCCAATTACAACATTAAAGGTTAATATTAAGGTCTGATATGAGGCATTTTTCTTAACATAGAAAAATGCACTGTTTTAGATATACATACATAGTAAAATGCGGGGTCCCACTGTGTACCCCCTAAGGGCTCTATAATTATTTCTTTTGGTAGGATACACTAGTACCCCCTAATATAATACCTGGTCCAATTACAACATTAAAATTTGATATTAAGGTATGATATAAGGCATTTTTTTAACAATGAGAAAAGACTTAAAATTTCTCCGTATGAACGCTTTTCGGAAGGCGAATTTCCTCAAAATAAAGCTTCTCGCAACTTTTTTTGAGATATACATACATAGAAAATTTATTTCTCTTGAAAAAAGACAGAATTTCTCCGTATAAAAGCTATTCAGAAGGCGAATTTCTGCGAAATAAAGCTTCTCGCAACACTATTTTAGATATACAAAAAACAGTAAATTTCTCGGTCACACTGTGTACCCCCTATGGGGTCTATAATTTTTTCCTTTGGTACGGTACACTAGTACACCGTAATATAATACCTGGTCCAATTACAACATTAAAGGTTAATATTAAGGTCAGATATAAGGCATTTTTCTTAACATTGAAAAATGCATTGTTTTAGATATACATACATAGTAAAATGCGGGGTCCCACTGTGTACCCCCTATGGGGTCTATAATTTTTTCCTTTGGTAGGGTACACTAGTACCCCGTAATATAATACATGGTCCAATTACAACATTAAAGGCTAATATTAAGGTCAGATATAAGGCACTTTTCTTAACATTGAAAAATGCACTGTTTTAGATATACATATATAGTAAAATGCGGGGTCCCACTGTGTACCCCCTAAGGGCTCTATAATTATTTCTTTTGGTAGGATACACTACTACCCCGTAATATAATACCTGGTCCAATTACAACATTAAAATTTGATATTAAGGTATGATATAAGGCATTTTTTAACAATGAGAAAAGACTTAAAATTTCTCTGTATAAAAGCTATTCAGAAGGCGAATTTCTGCGAAATAAAGGTTCTCGCAACACTATTTTAGATATACAAAAACAGTAAATTTCGTGGTCACACTGTGTAACCCCTATGGGGTCTATAATTTTTTCCTTTGGTACGGTACACTAGTACCCCGTAATATAATACCTGGTCCAATTACAACATTAAAGGTGAATATTAAGGTCAGATATAAAGCATTTTTCTTAACATTGAAAAATGCACTGTTTTAGATATACATACATATTAAAATGCGGGGTCACACTGTGTACCCCTTGTATTAAAGGTTAATATTAAGGTCTGATAGGAGGCTTTGTTAATATTGAGAAAAGACTTTTCCGTATTAACGCTTTTTGGAAGGCGAATTTCTGCGAAATAAGACTTTTCGCATCACTATTTCAGATAGACATACATTGCGGGGTCACACCGTGTACCCCCTATGGGGTCTATAATTGATTCCTTTGGTAGGGTACACTATTACAAGGAAATATAACACCTCGTCCAATTAAAACATTAAAGGTTAATATAAAGGTCTGATAGGAGGCATTTTTCTTAACATTGAAAAATGCCCTGTTTTAGATATACATACATACATACATACATAGTAAAATCAGGGGTTACACTGTGTACACCCTATGAGGTCTATAATTATTTCCTTTGGTAGGGTACACTAGTACCCCGTAATATAATACCTAGTCCAATAACAACATTAAAGGTTAATATTAAGGTCAAAAAAAGGTCAAAAAAGTTCAAAAAAGGTCAAAAAAGCTTCTCGCAACACTTTTTGAGATATACAAAAACAGTAAAATGCGGGGTCCATAAATATTTCCTTCGGTAGGGTAAACTAGTACCCGTTAATATAGTACCTGGTCCAATTACAACATTAAAGGTTAATATTATAGTATAATATGAAGCCTTTTGTTAACAATGAGAAAAGACTTAGAATTTTTTCGTTCTAACGCTTTTCGGAAGGCGAAATTCCTCAAAATAAAGCTTCTCCCAACTCTTTTTGAGGTATACATACATACATACATAGAAAATTTTTAAAATTTGTTTATTTTTTTTTCTATTGTTAATTTTACATTATATTATTCATTTAATGTCCTTTTCTATATTTTAGAAGGAACTATATATGAAAAATAATTTTTTTAAGTTCGGGAAAGTGAGAACAGAGCTTAAAAACAGGAAAAATCAATTAAAATTAATTTATTCATATTATTTACAATACTTTCGATAGTTTGGCCTGCCTAATATGTTCTCTGTATAAAAACAATCCTCTTTCTTCGTTAAAGAACGCGTAATGGAATAAAAAATAACATAAAATAGGCATGTACGGGTAAGTTTTCAAGACCACATAACTCGCTTTAATATTAAGCTATAAATCTCAAACTCGGTACCAAAATAGGGTACCATGCCCACAACCCCTGTGTCTAAGGAAATATTTATAGCTTAATTAGGAGGGTCGCAATGGGCCCCCAAAGTACATCGTTAAACTGACCGCGAGATTGCTTTTGAAGCCATGAAGTAGCTCGCTGACCGTGTAATTCTGGTGGAGCGGATAGCGTGATAGCAGCTGAGCGAGACGGTGCGGGTTCGAATCCCAGTGTGGACAATTTTTAAAATGTGTTTTTTTTTTTCTATTGTTAATTTTACATTATATTATTCATTTAATGTCTTTTTCTATATTTTAGAAGGAACTATATATGAAAAATAATTTTTTTAAGTTTGGGAAAGTGAGAACAGAGCTTAAAAACAGGAAAAATCAATTAAAATTAATTTATTCATATTATTTACAATACTTTCGATAGTTTGGCCTGCCTAATATGTTCTCTGTATAAAAACAATCCTCTTTCTTCGTTAAAGAACGCGTAATGGAATAAAAAATAACATAAAATAGGCATGTACGGGTAAGTTTTCAAGACCACATAACCCGCTTTAATATTAAGCTATAAATCTCAAACTCGGTACCAAAATAGGGTACCATGCCCCCAACCCCTGTGCCTAAGGAAATATTTATAGCTTATTTAGGAGGGTCGCAATGGGCCCCCAAAGTACGTCGTTAAACTGACCGCGAGATTGATTTTGAGGCCATGAAGTAGCTCGCTGACCGTGTAATCGTGGTGGAGCGGATAGCGTGATAGCAGCTGAGCGAGACGGTGCGGGTTCGAATCCCAGTGTGGACAATTTTTAAAATTTGTTTATTTTTTTTTCTATTGTTAATTTTACATTATATTATTCATTTAATGTCTTTTTCTATATTTTAGAAGGAACTATATATGAAAAATAATTTTTTTAAGTTCGGGAAAGTGAGAACAGAGCTTAAAAATAGGAAAAATCAATTAAAATTAATTTATTCATATTATTTACAATACTTTCGATAGTTTGGCCTGCCTAATATGTTCTCTGTATAAAAACAATCCTCTTTCTTCGTTAAAGAACGCGTAATGGAATAAAAAATAACATAAAATAGGCATGTACGGGTAAGTTTTCAAGACCACATAACTCGCTTTAATATTAAGCTATAAATCTCAAACTCGGTACCAAAATAGTACACTAGGTAGGGTACACTAGTACCAGGTAATATAACACCTGGTCCAATAAAAATATTAAGGGTTAATATTAAGGTCTGATAGGAGGCTTTGTTAATATTGAGAAATACTTAGAATTTCTGCGTATAAAAGCTCTTCAGAAGGCGAATTTCTTCGAAATAAAGCTTCTCGCAACACTTTTCGAGATATAAAAAAACAGTGAAATGCGGGGTCCCATTGTGGGACCCCTAAGGGGTCCATCATTATTTCATTTTGTAGGGTGTACTAGTACCCCGTTATATAATACCTGGTCCAATTACAACTTAAAAGGTTAATATTAAGGTCTGATATGAGGCATTTTTCTTAACATAGAAAAATGCACTGTTTTAGATATACATACATAGTAAAATGCGGGGTCCCACTGTGTACCCCCTATGGGCTCTATAATTATTTCCTTTGGTAGGGTACACTAGTACCCCGTAATATAATACCTGGTCTAATTGCAATATTAAAGGTTAATATTAAGGTATGATATAAGGCATTTTTTTAACAATGAGAAAAGACTTAAAATTTCTCCGTATGAACGCTTTTCGGAAGGCGAATTTCCTCAAAATAAAGCTTCTCGCAACTTTTTTTGAGATATACATACATAGAAAATTTATTTCTCTTGAAAAAAGACTTAGAATTTCTCCGTATAAAAGCTATTCAGAAGGCGAATTTCTGCGAAATAAAGCTTCTCGCAACAATATTTTAGATATACAAAAAGAGTAAATTTCGTGGTCACACTGTGTACCCCCTATGGGGTCTATAATTTTTTTCTTTGGTACGGTACACTAGTACCCCGTAATATAATAACTGGTCCAATTACAACATTAAAGGTTAATATTAAGGTCAGATATAAGGCATTTTTCTTAACATTGAAAAATGCATTGTTTTAGATATACATACATAGTAAAATGCGGGGTCCCACTGTGTACCCCCTAAGGGCTCTATAATTATTTCTTTTGGTAGGATACACTAGTACCCCGTAATATAATACCTGGTCCAATTACAACATTAAAATTTGATATTAAGGTATGATATAAGGCATTTTTTAACAATGAGAAAAGACTTAAAATTTCTCTGTATAAAAGCTATTCAGAAGGCGAATTTCTGCGAAATAAAGGTTCTCGCAACACTATTTTAGATATACAAAAAGAGTAAATTTCGTGGTCACACTGTGTACCCCCTATGGGGTCTATAATTTTTTTCCTTTGGTACGGTACACTAGTACCCCGTAATATAATACCTGGTCCAATTACAACATTAAAGGTGAATATTAAGGTCAGATATAAAGCATTTTTCTTAACATTGAAAAATGCACTGTTTTAGATATACATACATATTAAAATGCGGGGTCACACTGTGTACCCCTTGTATTAAAGGTTAATATTAAGGTCTGATAGGAGGCTTTGTTAATATTGAGAAAAGACTTTTCCGTATTAACGCTTTTTGGAAGGCGAATTTCTGCGAAATAAGACTTTTCGCATCACTATTTCAGATAGACATACATTGCGGGGTCACACCGTGTACCCCCTATGGGGTCTATAATTGATTCCTTTGGTAGGGTACACTATTACAAGGTAATATAACACCTCGTCCAATTAAAACATTAAAGGTTAATATAAAGGTCTGATAGGAGGCATTTTTCTTAACATTGAAAAATGCCCTGTTTTAGATATACATACATACATACATACATAGTAAAATCAGGGGTTACACTGTGTACCCCCTATGAAGTCTATAATTATTTCCTTTGGTAGGGTACACTAGTACCCCGTAATATAATACCTAGTCCAATAACAACATTAAAGGTTAATATTAAGGTCAAAAAAAGGTCAAAAAAGTTCAAAAAAGGTCAAAAAAGCTTCTCGCAACACTTTTTGAGATATACAAAAACAGTAAAATGCGGGGTCCATAAATATTTCCTTCGGTAGGGTAAACTAGTACCCGGTAATATAGTACCTGGTCCAATTACAACATTAAAGGTTAATATTATAGTATAATATGAAGCCTTTTGTTAACAATGAGAAAAGACTTAGAATTTTTTCGTTCTGACGCTTTTCGGAAGGCGAAATTCCTCAAAATAAAGCTTCTCCCAACTCTTTTTGAGGTATACATACATACATACATAGAAAATTTTTAAAATTTGTTTATTTTTTTTTTGTTGTTAATTTTACATTATATTATTCATTTAATGTCTTTTTCTATATTTTAGAAGGAACTATATATGAAAAATAATTTTTTTAAGTTCGGGAAAGTGAGAACAGAGCTTAAAAACAGGAAAAATCAATTAAAATTAATTTATTCATATTATTTACAATACTTTCGATAGTTTGGCCTGCCTAATATGTTCTCTGTATAAAAACAATCCTCTTTCTTCGTTAAAGAACGCGTAATGGAATAAAAAATAACATAAAATAGGCATGTACGGGAAAGTTTTCAAGACCACATAACTCGCTTTAATATTAAGCTATAAATCTCAAACTCGGTACCAAAATAGGGTACCATGCCCACAACCCCTGTGTCTAAGGAAATATTTATAGCTTAATTAGGAGGGTCGCAATGGGCCCCCAAAGTACATCGTTAAACTGACCGCGAGATTGCTTTTGAAGCCATTAAGTAGCTCGCTGACCGTGTAATTCTGGTGGAGCGGATAGCGTGATAGCAGCTGAGCGAGACGGTGCGGGTTCGAATCCCAGTGTGGACAATTTTTAAAATTTGTTTTTTTTTTCTATTGTTAATTTTACATTATATTATTCATTTAATGTCTTTTTCTATATTTTAGAAGGAACTATATATGAAAAATAATTTTTTTAAGTTTGGGAAAGTGAGAACAGAGCTTAAAAACAGGAAAAATCAATTAAAATTAATTTATTCATATTATTTACAATACTTTCGATAGTTTGGCCTGCCTAATATGTTCTCTGTATAAAAAGAATCCTCTTTCTTCGTTAAAGAACGCGTAATGGAATAAAAAATAACATAAAATAGGCATGTACGGGTAAGTTTTCAAGACCACATAACTCGCTTTAATATTAAGCTATAAATCTCAAACTCGGTACCAAAATAGGGTACCATGCCCCCAACCCCTGTGCCTAAGGAAATATTTATAGCTTAATTAGGAGGGTCGCAATGGGCCCCCAAAGTACATCGTTAAACTGACCGCGAGATTGCTTTTGAAGCCATGAAGTAGCTCGCTGACCGTGTAATCGTGGTGGAGCGGATAGCGTGATAGCAGCTGAGCGAGACGGTGCGGGTTCGAATCCCAGTGTGGACAATTTTTAAAATTTGTTTATTTTTTTTTCTATTGTTAATTTTACATTATATTATTCATTTAATGTCTTTTTCTATATTTTAGAAGGAACTACATATGAAAAATAATTTTTTTAAGTTCGGGAAAGTGAGAACAGAGCTTAAAAATAGGAAAAATCAATTAAAATTAATTTATTCATATTATTTACAATACTTTCGAAAGTTTGGCCTGCCTAATATGTTCTCTGTATAAAAACAATCCTCTTTCTTCGTTAAAGAACGCGTAATGGAATAAAAAATAACATAAAATAGGCATGTACGGGTAAGTTTTCAAGACCACATAACTCGCTTTAATATTAAGCTATAAATCTCAAACTCGGTACCAAAATAGGGTACCATGCCCACAACCCCTGTGTCTAAGGAAATATTTATAGCTTAATTAGGAGGGTCGCAATGGGCCCCCAAAGTACATCGTTAAACTGACCGCGAGATTGCTTTTGAAGCCATGAAGTAGCTCGCTGCCCGTGTAATTCTGGTGGAGCGGATAGCGTGATAGCAGCTGAGCGAGACGGTGCGGGTTCGAATCCCAGTGTGGACAATTTTTAAAATTTGTTTATTTTTTTTTCTATTGTTAATTTTACATTATATTATTCATTTAATGTCTTTTTCTTTATTTTAGTAGGAGTTATATATGAAAAATAATTTTTTTAAGTTCGGGAAAGTGAGAACAGAGCTTAAAAATAGGAAAAATCAATTAAAATTAATTTATTCATATTATTTACAATATTTTCGATAATTGTGCCTGCCTAATATGTTCTCTGTATAAAAACAATCCTCTTTCTTCGTTAAAGAACGCGTAATGGAATAAAAAATAACATAAAATAGGCATGTACGGGTAAGTTTTCAAGACCACATAACTCGCTTTAATATTAAGCTATAAATCTCAAACTCGGCACCAAAATAGGGTACCATGCCCCCAACCCCTGTGCCTAAGGAAATATTTATAGCTTAATTAGAAGGGTCGCAATGGGCCCCCAAAGTACATCGTTAAACTGACCGCGAGATTGCTTTTGAAGCCATGAAGTAGCTCGCTGACCGTGTAATCGTGGTGGAGCGGATAGCGTGATAGCAGCTGAGCGAGACGGTGCGGGTTCGAATCCCAGTGTGGACAATTTTTAAAATTTGTTTATTTTTTTTTTCTATTGTTAATTTTACATTATATTATTCATTTAATGTCTTTTTCTATATTTTAGAAGGAACTATATATGAAAAATAATTTTTTTAAGTTCGGGAAAGTGAGAACAGAGCTTAAAAATAGGAAAAATCAATTAAAATTAATTTATTCATATTATTTACAATATTTTCGATAGTTTGGCCTGCCTAATATGTTCTCTGTATAAAAACAATCCTCTTTCTTCGTTAAAGAACGCGTAATGGAATAAAAAATAACATAAAATAGGCATGTACGGGTAAGTTTTCAAGACCACATAACTCGCTTTAATATTAAGCTATAAATCTCAAACTCGGTACCAAAATAGGGTACCATGCCCCCAACCCCTGTGTCTAAGGAAATATTTATAGCTTAATTAGGAGGGTCGCAATGGGCCCCCAAAGTACATCGTTAAATTGACCGCGAGATTGCTTTTGAAGCCATGAAGTAGCTCGCTGACCGTGTAATCGTGGTGGAGCGGATAGCGTGATAGCAGCTGAGCGAGACGGTGCGGGTTCGAATCCCAGTGTGGAGAATTTTTAAAATTTGTTTATTTTTTTTTCTATTGTTAATTTTACATTATATTATTCATTTAATGTCTTTTTCTATATTTTTGAAGGAACTATATATGAAAAATAAATTTTTTAAGTTCGGGAAGGTGAGAACAGAGCTTAAAAACAGGAAAAATCAATTAAAATTAATTTATTCATATTATTTACAATATTTTCGATAGTTTGGCCTGCCTTATATGTTCTCTGTATAAAAACAATCCTCTTTCTTCGTTAAAGAACGCGTAATGGAATAAAAAATAACATAAAATAGGCATGTACGGGTAAGTTTTCAAGACCACATAACTCGCTTTAATATTAAGCTATAAATCTCAAACTCGGTACCAAAATAGGGTACCATGCCCCCAACCCCTGTGCCTAAGGAAATATTTATAGCTTAATTAGGAGGGTCGCAATGGGCCCCCAAAGTACATCGTTAAACTGACCGCGAGATTGCTTTTGAAGCCATGAAGTAGCTCGCTGACCGTGTAATCTTGGTGGAGCGGATAGCGTGATAGCAGCTGAGCGAGACGGTGCGGGTTCGAATCCCAGTGTGGACAATTTTTAAAATTTGTTTATTTTTTTTCTATTGTTAATTTTACATTATATTATTCATTTAATGTCTTTTTCTATATTTTAGAAGGAACTATATATGAAAAATAATTTTTTTAAGTTCGGGAAAGTGAGAACAGAGCTTAAAAATAGGAAAAATCAATTAAAATTAATTTATTCATATTATTTACAATATTTTTGATAGTTTGGCCTGCCTAATATGTTCTCTGTATAAAAACAATCCTCTTTCTTCGTTAAAGAACGCGTAATGGAATAAAAAATAACATAAAATAGGCATGTACGGGTAAGTTTTCAAGACCACATAACTCGCTTTAATATTAAGCTATAAATCTCAAACTCGGTACCAAAATAGGGTACCATGCCCCCAACCCCTGTGCCTAAGGAAATATTTATAGCTTAATTAGGAGGGTCGCAATGGGCCCCCAAAGTACATCGTTAAACTGACCGCGAGATTGCTTTTGAAGCCATGAAGTAGCTCGCTGACCGTGTAATCGTGGTGGAGCGGATAGCGTGATAGCAGCTGAGCGAGACGGTGCGGGTTCGAATCCCAGTGTGGACAATTTTTAAAATTTGTTTATTTTTTTTTTCTATTGTTAATTTTACATTATATTATTCATTTAATGTCTTTTTCTATATTTTAGAAGGAACTATATATGAAAAATAATTTTTTTAAGTTCGGGAAAGTGAGAACAGAGCTTAAAAATAGGAAAAATCAATTAAAATTAATTTATTCATATTATTTACAATACTTTCGATAGTTTGGCCTGCCTAATATGTTCTCTGTATAAAAACAATCCTCTTTCTTCGTTAAAGAACGCGTAATGGAATAAAAAATAACATAAAATAGGCATGTACGGGTAAGTTTTCAAGACCACATAACTCGCTTTAATATTAAGCTATAAATCTCAAATTCGGTACCAAAATAAGGTACCATGCCCCCAACCCCTGTGCCTAAGGAAATATTTATAGCTTAATTAGGAGGTTCGCAATGGGCCCCCAAAGTACATCATTAAACTGACCGCGAGATTGCTTTTGAAGCCATGAAGTAGCTCGCTGACCGTGTAATCGTGGTGGAGCGGATAGCGTGATAGCAGCTGAGCGAGACGGTGCGGGTTCAAATCCCAGTGTGGACAATTTTTAAAATTTGTTTATTTTTTTTTCTATTGTTAATTTTACATTATATTATTCATTTAATGTCTTTTTCTATATTTTAGAAGGAACTATATATGAAAAATAATTTTTTTAAGTTCGGGAAAGTGAGAACAGAGCTTAAAAACAGGAAAAATCAATTAAAATTAATTTATTCATATTATTTACAATATTTTCGATAGTTTAGCCTGCCTAATATGTTCTCTGTATAAAAACAATCCTCTTTCTTCGTTAAAGAACGCGTAATGGAATAAAAAATAACATAAAATAGGCATGTACGGGTAAGTTTTCAAGACCACATAACTCGCTTTAATATTAAGCTATAAATCTCAAACTCGGTACCAAAATAGGGTACCATGCCCCCAACCCCTGTGCCTAAGGAAATATTTATAGCTTAATTAGGAGGGTCGCAATGGGCCCCCAAAGACATCGTTAAACTGACCGCGAGATTGCTTTTGAAGCCATGAAGTAGCTCGCTGACCGTGTAATTGTGGTGGAGCGGATAGCGTGATAGCTGCTGAGCGAGACGGTGCGGGTTCGAATCCCAGTGTGGACAATTTTTAAAATTTGTTTATTTTTTCTTCTATTGTTAATTTTACATTATATTATTCATTTAATGTCTTTTTCTATATTTTAGAAGGAACTATATATGAAAAATAATTTTTTTAAGTTCGGGAAAGTGAGAACAGAGCTTAAAAATAGGAAAAATCAATTAAAATTAATTTATTCATATTATTTACAATATTTTCGATAGTTTGGCCTGCCTAATATGTTCTCTGTATAAAAACAATCCTCTTTCTTCGTTAAAGAACGCGTAATGGAATAAAAAATAACATAAGATAGGCATGTACGGGTAAGTTTTCAAGACCACATAACTCGCTTTAATATTAAGTTATAAATCTCAAACTCGGTACCAAAATAGGGTACCATCAAAGCCTCCTAGATAGGGTGTACTTTCCGAAATATTGCTTCTACTCTCTAGTTGTGACGTCACTCTCTGGGGGTTAGATTTTAAGCTGACGAAGGACAAGCGGTCAAAAAGAAAGACAGCGGACAGAGTTAGCCATTTTAACCGATTGGAAGCGACCTATTTGAAAAGTGTTTATCATTGAAAAGCAAACCTTTTGAGAAGTAAGTTCACTTTATCTTATTTAAATACTTTAAAATGTTTCTTCTAATGTATTAATTGGAAATTGTGTGCTGTTTTAATAAAATTTAACGTTTAAATTAACATCGTATCGATTATAATCACTCCCTATAACAGTGAGGAACGTATGGAGAAAAAAATTTTTGTTGTTATATACTAGATTTTATTCTAACTAAATTGTTCATTCCTTTTCAAGTTATTAAAATGCTAACTGCGTCTGTTTATTTTGCATAAAAGTTGCTAATAAGATTTATTAGGCAGATATTTAATAGAATACATAGCAAGTGAGATTAGTTAAATAATTTTGGATTACGTTAAATCTATTTTTCGCTTTTCATTATGTAAATATTGGATTATTCGACGTTATATTGCATTTTTCTCTTTTTTGATGTGTTAAAACCTGTAATCCTTATTTGTAAAAATTTTTTCATAATGTATATTTTATTGTTTGTAATATATTAAGTACAAACAAAATTTACAGTACATTTCTGTTGAATATCTTATTTATCTACATATCAATGACGAATAGCTGTTATGTTAATAACAAATAGTTCTACTTTGAAACATAATGTAAACATGAGGTTATATGTAATGCTTTTTTACTAATCTTGCGTGTAATATTGAAGATCAAGCAATAATACTTATGCATATACTTATCCATTTACATATATGCTAAAATAATTTTTAATAAATTTTCTTCTTCTAAATTTAGTCTTAAATAATTAGTTTAATTTTTCAGATTAAAATTTTTGGAAGACTGATTTTACCTTCCTTTAAGACTTTAATATGTGTTTTTAAAATTACATAGCATCTTTGTTTTGAATTGTAGTTTTAGTATTAAGTTGATTTTTTTTATAATTATCTGACATTTAACATAGTAATGAATAAGTATCAATAATATTTGCATAAGTTTCTCTCAATTGATTTTTATAAATTAAATATATGAAATGTTAAATATTTGAATTTTTAATTTAAATTTTCAGTCTTGAATAATTGTTATAGTTTTTTGTTTAATTCAAATTTTTAAAAATTCTTTAATTTGATTTGGTAGATTAAGCAAAGATGAAGTCATATTTTATTATTAAGTATCTTTTATTAAATTTTTTTATTTGTTACCAGGCTTGTAATATAGTAGGCATAGGGAATGCTTGATGCATCAATATTTACTAAGGTCTAGTACCTATAAATTTAATTATTTACACACGCATATAAAAACAATTGCTTTTTTGTTTTCAGTTTTGAATTATTAGTACACTTTTTCTCATTTTAAATTCTTGAAACACAGATTATACTCACATATACAAAATTTTGATTTACGTTTTTTAAATTATACTGTAGTTTTAGTTCTGATTTTCCATTTGTTTTGGTTTAAAACATTATATAAACATCAGGTCTTACTTAATTCTTAAGTATTTTCTATTGAGTATTTACCTAACATATAAAATAAATAGCAAGTATCTATCAGTGTGTATAAAAGTGTTTTAAACACCATGACCAATTGCCAATTGCTGTTTAATTTTTTTTAATTAGTCTATTTTCAGTATTCAAAAATTTATAAATTTTCTGATTACTAACTTAACACCTGATTTTATTTACATTTTAAATTTTAATGTTTTTCAAATTACATTGCAGCTTTATTTTGATTTGCATATTAGTTTAGGTTTGAAGCATTTTGTAAACATTAATCTTATATTACTGTTTTGCTTTTCTTTCAATTACCTGACATTTTTTTTACGAACAACATTAAAAAATAATAATATAATAATAAATAATTTAAATACACAATAAAGTAAAACTAGAAATACACATAATTTTAATTTTGTTTTACTGAGCAAATATTTTGGAAATCTATATATATTTTATGAAGACTAACACATATGATTGTACTATAAATGACTGTGAAAACAATAAAATAATTTTTTAATGAAAATAATAAAAACTAATTTCAAAAGATTGAACATACGTATTATTTTATGATGGGCTATGACTTTTTTGTATTTTTGCAAAATTTTTAAATATATTTTTAATTTTACTTTGCGTCTTTAGTTTATTTTGAAACATTATGCGTATGAAGTCATATGTCTTTTTTAAACTTATTCAACTTGTAAAATTTTTTTTCTTCAATTATTTTACGCCTTACATGCTATGAAGAGATATTATCTACTGCACTAATATCCATAGGTTTAATTGTCGATCTAAAAAAGTAACTGACATTAAGCCGTAATTCTGTTATTCTTGTTTTTACAATATATAAATAAATAGTCTTTAAAATTTATTTTTTTTACTTGTAATAAATAAATTTCATTAAAAAAAGATATCACTGACTATAAAAGCCATTACTGGAACTAGTTTTGTTTTTAATTTTGAATGAAATAAGTATGAAAAGCAATAAGATATGTTTACACCATTTTAGTTGCAGAAAGTGACTATTTTAAAACAAATTATGTGACTATTTTGTCATGATATTTTGAATCTGTTTCATGTACTTATTTTTTTATTTCTTACTTTTCGAGCATTAGCTTGACCCATGTGATATAAATTTGTTAAAGCTATTTCTAAAATTATAATGCACACTTGAGATTTAATTTATAATTTTAGATGCCTTTTCAATTGGAAATATATACAATTGAGTTTTTTTTTTCTTCCATTTTTCAATTTTTTTTAAAAATTCATATCAAATTAGATATTTATTTTTTTGCAAATAAATGGAACATGCTCAATGTTTTTTTTTTTTTTTTCGCAGATGCCACGATCATGCTGTGTGCCTGGGTGCTGTTCGAGTTACAAAGGAGAAAATAAAAAATAAACTGTAATTTTTATGTTTGTCAGTTTTGTTTAGCACCTTATTATTTATTTATGAGTATTGCATTTTTTAATATAGTACAAAAATCTTTATTTTTGTACAGTTTATCAGCATTATTGTAAATAAAAAATTTTTCAACCTTTAGTATCTTTGTATGGATTGAATGTTAAGAAATATTTGCTTTATATGGTTTATTTTTTCAGCAGGAAAAGATTTCATTATGTATTATTAAAAGGATGTATTATTTTTTATTTTAAATGTATTCTTTAAATAATAATGATGTTGAAAAAAAAGTAAAGTAATATAATTTTCTGTGCAAAAATTGATTCATAAAACAATGTAATCTTTTGGTGCATTATTTACATTTTTTGTTTAAATTCTTTAAGGTTGATTATAAAAAATATTAAATTTTTAATCAACAGATTTAAATAATGAATGGATGACAGTAAAATTAAATATTCGATAGCTTTATTTTCCTAAAAACGATTAATATGTTTTAAGGACTGCATCATAAGAATGTTACATAATGAAGTGCATAATGTGTGAAATTTATTTTTCATGAAAAATATTCATGAAAAATACCTGTTTTATATATATATATACATAGTAAAGTGCGGGGTCCCACCGTGTACCCCCTATGGGCTCTAAAATTATTTCCTTTGGTAGGGTACACTAGTGCAAGGTAATACAACACCTGGTCCAACTAAAACATTAAAGGTTAATATTAAGGTCTGATAGGAGGCATTTTTCTTAACATCGAAAAATGCACTGTTTTAGGTATACATACATAGTAAAATGCGGGGTCACGCTGTGTACCCCCTATGGGGTCTATAATTTTTTCCTTTGGTAGGGTACACGAGTACAAGGTAATATAACACCTGGTCCAATTACAACATTAAAGGTTAATATAAAGGTCTGATAGGAGGCATTTTTCTTAACATTGAAAAATGCATTGTTTTAGATATACAAAAACAGTAAAATTCGGGGTCACGGTGTGTACCCCCTATGGGGTCTATAATTATTTCCTTTGGTGGGGTACACAAGTACCCCATAATATAACACCTGGTCCATTTACAACATTAAAGGTTAATATTAAGGTCTGATAGGAGGCATTTTTCTGAACATTGAAAAATGCATTGTTTTAAATATACATACATAGTAAAATGCGGGGTCACACTGTGTACCCCCTAAGGGCTCTAAAATTATTTCCTTTGGTAGGGTACACTAGTACTCCGTAATATAATACCTGGTCCAATTACAACATTAAAGGTTAATATTAAGGTCTGATATGAAGCCATTTGTTAACAATGAGAAAAGACTTTATATTGATCCTTATTAACGCTTTTCGGAAGGCGAATATCCTCAAAATAAAGCTTCTCGCAACACTTTTGGAGATATACATACATAAAAAATTTATTTCTCTTCTTGAAAACAGACTTACAATTTCTGCCTATAAAAGCTCTTCAGAAGGCGAATTTCTTGGAAATAGAGCTTCTCGCAACACTATTTTAGCTATACAAAAAGTAAAATTCGGGGTCACGCTGTGTACCCCTTATGGTGTCTATAATTATTTCCTTTGGTAGGGTACAATAGTACCAGGTAATATAACACCTGGTCCACTTAAAATATTAAGGGTCAATATTAAGGTCTGATAGGAGGCTTTGTTAACATTAAGAAAAGACTTTGAATTTCTGCTTATAAAAGCTCTTCGGAAGGCGAATTTCTTCGAAATAAGACTTTTCGCATCACTATTTCAGATAGACATACATTGCGGGGTCACACCGTGTACCCCCTATGGGGTCTATAATTGATTCCTTTGGTAGGGTACACTATTACAAGGTAATATAACACCTCGTCCAATTAAAACATTAAAGGTTAATATTTAGGTCTGATAGGAGGCATTTTTCTTAACATTGAAAAATGCCCTGTTTTAGATATACATACATACATACATACATAGTAAAATGAGGGATTACACTGTGTACTCCCTATGAGGTCTATAATTATTTCCTTTGGTAGGGTACACTAGTACCCCGTAATATAATACCTAGTCCAATAACAATATTAAAGGTTAATATTAAGGTCAAAAAAAGGTCAAAAATGTTCAAAAAAGCTTCTCGCAACACTTTTTAAGATATACAAAAACAGTAAAATGCGGGGTCCATAAATATTTCCTTTGGTAGGGTAAATTAGTACCCGGTAATATAGTACCTGATCCAATTACAACATTAAAGGTTAATATTATAGTATAATATGAAGCCTTTTGTTAACAATGAGAAAAGACTTAGAATTTTTTCGTATTAACGCTTTTCGGAAGGCGAAATTCCTCAAAATAAAGCTTCTCCCAACACTTTTTGAGGTATACATACATACATACATACATAGAAAATTTTTAAAATTTGTTTATTTTTTTTTCTATTGTTAATTTTACATTATATTATTCATTTAATGTCTTTTTCTATATTTTAGAAGGAACTATATATGAAAAATAATTTTTTTAAGTTCGGGAAAGTGAGAACAGAGCTTAAAAATAGGAAAAATCAATTAAAATTAATTTATTCATATTATTTACAATATTTTCGATAGTTTGGCCTGCCTAATATGTTCTCTGTATAAAAACAATCCTCTTTCTTCGTTAAAGAACGCGTAATGGAATAAAAAATAACATAAAATAGGCATGTACGGGTAAGTTTTCAAGACCACATAACTCGCTTTTATATTAAGCTATAAATCTCAAACTCGGTACCAAAATAGGGTACCATGCCCCCAACCCCTGTGCCTAAGGAAATATTTATAGCTTAATTAGGAGGGTCGCAATGGAGCCCCAAAGTACATCGTTAAACTGACCGCGAGATTGCTTTTGAAGCCATGAAGTAGCTCGCTGACCGTGTAATCGTGGTGGAGCGGATAGCGTGATAGCAGCTGAGCGAGACGGTGCGGGTTCGAATCCCAGTGTGGACAATTTTTAAAATTTGTTTATTTTTTTTTCTATTGTTAATTTTACATTATATTATTCATTTAATGTCTTTTTCTATATTTTAGAAGGAACTATATATGAAAAATAATTTTTTTAAGTTCGGGAAAGTGAGAACAGAGCTTAAAAACAGGAAAAATCAATTAAAATTAATTTATTCATATTATTTACAATACTTTCGATAGTTTGGCCTGCCTAATATGTTCTCTGTATAAAAACAATCCTCTTTCTTCGTTAAAGAACGCGTAATGGAATAAAAAATAACATAAAATAGGCATGTACGGGTAAGTTTTCAAGACCACATAACTCGCTTTAATATTAAGCTATAAATCTCAAACTAGGTACCAAAATAGGGTACCATGCCCTAAACCCCTGTGCCTAAGGAAATATTTATAGCTTAATTAGGAGGGTCGCAATGGGCCCCCGAAGTACATCGTTAAACTGACCGCGAGATTGCTTTTGAAGCCATGAAGTAGCTCGCTGACCGTGTAATCGTGGTGGAGCGGATAGCGTGACAGCAGCTGAGCGAGACGGTGCGGGTTCGAATCCCAGTGTGGACAATTTTTAAAATTTGTTTATTTTTTTTTCTATTGTTAATTTTACATTATATTATTCATTTAATGTCTTTTTCTATATTTTAGAAGGAACTATATATGAAAAATAATTTTTTTAAGTTCGGGAAAGTGAGAACAGAGAGTTTAAAAATAGGAAAAATAAATTAAAATTAATTTATTGATATTATTTACAATATTTTCGATAGTTTGGCCTGCCTAATATGTTCTCTGTATAAAAACAATCCTCTTTCTTCGTTAAAGAACGCGTAATGGAATAAAAAATAACATAAAATAGGCATGTACGGGTAAATTTTCAAGACCACGTAACTCGCTTTAATATTAAGCTATAAATCTCAAACTCGGTACCAAAATAGGGTACCATGCCCCCAACCCCTGTGCCTAAGGAAATATTTATAGCTTAATTAGGAGGGTCGAAATGGGCCCCCAAAGTACATCGTTAAACTGACCGCGAGATTGCTTTTGAAGCCATGAAGTAGCTCGCTAACCGTGTAATCGTGGTGGAGCGGATATCGTGATAGCAGCTGAGCGAGACGGTGCGGGTTCGAATCCCAGTGTGGACAATTTTTAAAATTTGTTTATTTTTTTTTCTATTGTTAATTTTACATTATATTATTCATTTAATGTCTTTTTCTATATTTTAGAAGGAACTATATATGAAAAATAATTTTTTTAAGTTTGGGAAAGTGAGAACAGAGCTAAAAAACAGGAAAAATCAATTAAAATTAATTTATTCATATTATTTACAATACTTTCGATAGTTTGGCCTGCCTAATATGTTCTCTGTATAAAAACAATCCTCTTTCTTCCTTAAAGAACGCGTAATGGAATAAAAAATAACATAAAATAGGCATGTACGGGTAAGTTTTCAAGACCACATAACTCGCTTTTATATTAAGCTATAAATCTCAAACTCGGTACCAAAATAGGGTACCATGCCCCCAACCTCTGTGTCTAAGGAAATATTTATAGCTTAATTAGGAGGGTCGCAATGGGCCCCCAAAGTACATCGTTAAACTGACCGCGAGATTGCTTTTGAAGCCATGAAGTAGCTCGCTGACCGTGTAATCGTGGTGGAGCGGATAGCGTGATAGCAGCTGAGCGAGACGGTGCGGGTTCGAATCCCAGTGTGGACAATTTTTAAAATTTGTTTATTTTTTTTTCTATTGTTAATTTTACATTATATTATTCATTTAATGTCTTTTTCTATATTTTAGAAGGAACTATATATGAAAAATAATTTTTTTAAGTTCGGGAAAGTGAGAACAGAGCTTAAAAACAGGAAAAATCAATTAAAATTAATTTATTCATATTATTTACAATACTTTCGATAGTTTGGCCTGCCTAATATGTTCTCTGTATAAAAACAATCCTCTTTCTTTGTTAAAGAACGCGTAATGGAATAAAAAATAACATAAAATAGGCATGTACGGGTAAGTTTTCAAGACCACATAACTCGCTTTAATATTAAGCTATAAATCTCAAACTAGGTACCAAAATAGGGTACCATGCCCCCAACCCCTGTGCCTAAGGAAATATTTATAGCTTAATTAGGAGGGTCGCAATGGGCCCCCAAAGTACATCGTTAAACTGACCGCGAGATTGCTTTTGAAGCCATGAAGTAGCTCGCTGACCGTGTAATCGTGGTGGAGCGGATAGCGTGACAGCAGCTGAGCGAGACGGTGCGGGTTCGAATCCCAGTGTGGACAATTTTTAAAATTTGTTTATTTTTTTTCTATTGTTAATTTTACATTATATTATTCATTTAATGTCTTTTTCTATATTTTAGAAGGAACTATATATGAAAAATAATTTTTTTAAGTTCGGGAAAGTGAGAACAGAGCTTAAAAACAGGAAAAATCAATTAAAATTAATTTATTCATATTATTTACAATACTTTCGATAGTTTGGCCTGCCTAATATGTTCTCTGTATAAAAACAATCCTCTTTCTTCGTTAAAGAACGCGTAATGGAATAAAAAATAACATAAAATAGGCATGTACGGGTAAGTTTTCAAGACCACATAACTCGCTTTAATATTAAGCTATAAATCTCAAACTCGGTACCAAAATAGGGTACCATGCCCCCAACCCCTGTGTCTAAGGAAATATTTATAGCTATATTAGGAGGGTCGCAATGGGCCC
Source organism: Parasteatoda lunata (assembly GCA_949128135.1). NCBI lineage: Eukaryota > Metazoa > Arthropoda > Arachnida > Araneae > Theridiidae > Parasteatoda > Parasteatoda lunata. Next base: position 4,430,504 of record OX421971.1, read on the forward strand.
CCAAAGTACATCGTTAAACTGACCGCGAGATTGCTTTTGAAGCCATGAAGTAGCTCGCTGACCGTGTAATCGTGGTGGAGCGGATAGCGTGATAGCAGCTGGGCGAGACGGTGCGGGTTCGAATCCCAGTGTGGACAATTTTTAAAATTTGTTTATTTTTTTTTCTATTGTTAATTTTACATTATATTATTCATTTAATGTCTTTTTCTATATTTTAGAAGGAACTATATATGAAAAATAATTTTTTTAAGTTCGGGAAAGTGAGAACAGAGAGTTTAAAAATAGGAAAAATCAATTAAAATTAATTTATTCAAATTATTTACAATATTTTCGATAGTTTGGCCTGCCTAATATGTTCTCTGTATAAAAACAATCCTCTTTCTTCGTTAAAGAACGCGTAATGGAATAAAAAATAACATAAATTAGGCATGTACGGGTAAGTTTTCAAGACCACATAACTCGCTTTAATATTAAGCTATAAATCTCAAACTCGGTACCAAAATAGGGTACCATGCCCCCAACCCCTGTGCCTAAGGAAATATTTATAGCTTAATTAGGAGGGTCGCAATGGGCCCCCAAAATACATCGTTAAACTGACCGCGAGATTGCTTTTGAAGCCATGAAGTAGCTCGCTGACCGTGTAATCGTGGTGGAGCGGATAGCGTGATAGCAGCTGGGCGAGACGGTGCGGGTTCGAATCCCAGTGTGGACAATTTTTAAAATTTGTTTATTTTTTTTTTCTATTGTTAATTTTACATTTTATTATTCATTTAATGTCTTTTTCTATATTTTAGAAGGAACTATATATGAAAAATAATTTTTTTAAGTTCGGGAAAGTGAGAACAGAGAGTTTAAAAATAGGAAAAATAAATTAAAATTAATTTATTCATATTATTTACAATATTTTCGATAGTTTGGCCTGCCTAATATGTTCTCTGTATAAAAACAATCCTCTTTCTTCGTTAAAGAACGCGTAATGGAATAAAAAATAACATAAAATAGGCATGTACGGGTAAGTTTTCAAGACCACATAACTCGCTTTAATATTAAGCTATAAATCTCAAACTCGGTACCAAAATAGGGTACCATGCCCCCAACCCCTGTGCCTAAGGAAATATTTATAGCTTAATTAGGAGGGTCGAAATGGGCCCCCAAAGTACATCGTTAAACTGACCGCGAGATTGCTTTTGAAGCCATGAAGTAGCTCGCTGACCGTGTAATCGTGGTGGAGCGGATAGCGTGATAGCAGCTGAGCGAGACGGTGCGGGTTCGAATCCCAGTGTGGACAATTTTTAAAATTTGTTTATTTTTTTTCTATTGTTAATTTTACATTATATTATTCATTTAATGTCTTTTTCTATATTTTAGAAGGAACTATATATGAAAAATAATTTTTTTAAGTTCGGGAAAGTGAGAACAGAGCTTAAAAACAGGAAAAATCAATTAAAATTAATTTATTCCTATTATTTACAATATTTTCGATAGTTTGGCCTGCCTAATATGTTCTCTGTATAAAAACAATCCTCTTTCTTCGTTAAAGAACGCGTAATGGAATAAAAAATAACATAAATTAGGCATGTACGGGTAAGTTTTCAAGACCACATAACTCGCTTTAATATTAAGCTATAAATCTCAAACTCGGTACCAAAATAGGGTACCATGCCCCCAACCCCTGTGCCTAAGGAAATATTTATAGCTTAATTAGGAGGGTCGCAATGGGCCCCCAAAATACATCGTTAAACTGACCGCGAGATTGCTTTTGAAGCCATGAAGTAGCTCGCTGACCGTGTAATCGTGGTGGAGCGGATAGCGTGATAGCAGCTGGGCGAGACGGTGCGGGTTCGAATCCCAGTGTGGACAATTTTTAAAATTTGTTTATTTTTTTTTCTATTGTTAATTTTACATTATATTATTCATTTAATGTCTTTTTCTATATTTTAGAAGGAACTATATATGAAAAATAATTTTTTTAAGTTCGGGAAAGTGAGAACAGAGAGTTTAAAAATAGGAAAAATAAATTAAAATTAATTTATTCATATTATTTACAATATTTTCGATAGTTTGGCCTGCCTAATATGTTCTCTGTATAAAAACAATCCTCTTTCTTCGTTAAAGAACGCGTAATGGAATAAAAAATAACATAAAATAGGCATGTACGGGTAAGTTTTCAAGACCACATAACTCGCTTTAATATTAAGCTATAAATCTCAAACTAGGTACCAAAATAGGGTACCATGCCCCCAACCCCTGTGCCTAAGGAAATATTTATAGCTTAATTAGGAGGGTCGCAATGGGCCCCCGAAGTACATCGTTAAACTGACCGCGAGATTGCTTTTGAAGCCATGAAGTAGCTCGCTGACCGTGTAATCGTGGTGGAGCGGATAGCGTGACAGCAGCTGAGCGAGACGGTGCGGGTTCGAATCCCAGTGTGGACAATTTTTAAAATTTGTTTTTTTTTTTTTCTATTGTTAATTTTACATTATATTATTCATTTAATGTCTTTTTCTATATTTTAGAAGGAACTATATATGAAAAATAATTTTTTTAAGTTCGGGAAAGTGAGAACAGAGCTAAAAAACAGGAAAAATCAATTAGAATTAATTTATTCATATTATTTACAATACTTTCGATAGTTTGGCCTGCCTAATATGTTCTCTGTATAAAAACAATCCTCTTTCTTCCTTAAAGAACGCGTAATGGAATAAAAAATAACATAAAATAGGCATGTACGGGTAAGTTTTCAAGACCACATAACTCGCTTTAATATTAAGCTATAAATCTCAAACTAGGTACCAAAATAGGATACTATGCCCCCAACCCCTGTGCCTAAGGAAATATTTATAGCTTAATTAGGAGGGTCGCAATGGGCCCCCAAAGTACATCGTTAAACTGACCGCGAGATTGCTTTTGAAGCCATGAAGTAGCTCGCTGACCGTGTAATCGTGGTGGAGCGGATAGCGTGACAGCAGCTGAGCGAGACGGTGCGGGTTCGAATCCCAGTGTGGACAATTTTTAAAATTTGTTTATTTTTTTTCTATTGTTAATTTTACATTATATTATTCATTTAATGTCTTTTTCTATATTTTAGAAGGAACTATATATGAAAAATAATTTTTTTAAGTTCGGGAAAGTGAGAACAGAGCTTAAAAACAGGAAAAATCAATTAAAATTAATTTATTCATATTATTTACAATACTTTCGATAGTTTGGCCTGCCTAATATGTTCTCTGTATAAAAACAATCCTCTTTCTTCGTTAAAGAACGCGTAATGGAATAAAAAATAACATAAAATAGGCATGTACGGGTAAGTTTTCAAGACCACATAACTCGCTTTAATATTAAGCTATAAATCTCAAACTCGGTACCAAAATAGGGTACCATGCCCCCAACCCCTGTGTCTAAGGAAATATTTATAGCTTAATTAGGAGGGTCGCAATGGGCCCCCAAAGTACATCGTTAAACTGACCGCGAGATTGCTTTTGAAGCCATGAAGTAGCTCGCTGGCCGTGTAATCGTGGTGGAGCGGATAGCGTGATAGCAGCTAGGCGAGACGGTGCGGGTTCGAATCCCAGTGTGGACAATTTTTAAAATTTGTTTATTTTTTTTTCTATTGTTAATTTTACATTATATTATTCATTTAATGTCTTTTTCTATATTTTAGAAGGAACTATATATGAAAAATAATTTTTTTAAGTTCGGGAAAGTGAGAACAGAGAGTTTAAAAATAGGAAAAATAAATTAAAATTAATTTATTCATATTATTTACAATATTTTCGATAGTTTGGCCTGCCTAATATGTTCTCTGTATAAAAACAATCCTCTTTCTTCGTTAAAGAACGCGTAATGGAATAAAAAATAACATAAAATAGGCATGTACGGGTAAGTTTTCAAGACCACATAACTCGCTTTAATATTAAGCTATAAATCTCAAACTCGGTACCAAAATAGGGTACCATGCCCCCAACCCCTGTGCCTAAGGAAATATTTATAGCTTAATTAGGAGGGTCGAAATGGGCCCCCAAAGTACATCGTTAAACTGACCGCGAGATTGCTTTTGAAGCCATGAAGTAGCTCGCTGACCGTGTAATCGTGGTGGAGCGGATAGCGTGATAGCAGCTGAGCGAGACGGTGCGGGTTCGAATCCCAGTGTGGACAATTTTTAAAATTTGTTTATTTTTTTTTCTATTGTTAATTTTACATTATATTATTCATTTAATGTCTTTTTCTATATTTTAGAAGGAACTATATATGAAAAATAATTTTTTTAAGTTCGGGAAAGTGAGAACAGAGCTTAAAAACAGGAAAAATCAATTAAAATTAATTTATTCCTATTATTTACAATATTTTCGATAGTTTGGCCTGCCTAATATGTTCTCTGTATAAAAACAATCCTCTTTCTTCGTTAAAGAACGCGTAATGGAATAAAAAATAACATAAATTAGGCATGTACGGGTAAGTTTTCAAGACCACATAACTCGCTTTAATATTAAGCTATAAATCTCAAACTCGGTACCAAAATAGGGTACCATGCCCCCAACCCCTGTGCCTAAGGAAATATTTATAGCTTAATTAGGAGGGTCGCAATGGGCCCCCAAAATACATCGTTAAACTGACCGCGAGATTGCTTTTGAAGCCATGAAGTAGCTCGCTGACCGTGTAATCGTGGTGGAGCGGATAGCGTGATAGCAGCTGGGCGAGACGGTGCGGGTTCGAATCCCAGTGTGGACAATTTTTAAAATTTGTTTATTTTTTTTTCTATTGTTAATTTTACATTATATTATTCATTTAATGTCTTTTTCTATATTTTAGAAGGAACTATATATGAAAAATAATTTTTTTAAGTTCGGGAAAGTGAGAACAGAGAGTTTAAAAATAGGAAAAATAAATTAAAATTAATTTATTCATATTATTTACAATATTTTCGATAGTTTGGCCTGCCTAATATGTTCTCTGTATAAAAACAATCCTCTTTCTTCGTTAAAAAACGCGTAATGGAATAAAAAATAACATAAAATAGGCATGTACGGGTAAGTTTTCAAGACCACATAACTCGCTTTAATATTAAGCTATAAATCTCAAACTCGGAACCAAAATAGGGTACCATGCCCCCAACCCCTGTGCCTAAGGAAATATTTATAGCTTAATTAGGAGGGTCGCAATGGGCCCCCAAAATACATCGTTAAACTGACCGCGAGATTGCTTTTGAAGCCATGAAGTAGCTCGCTGACCGTGTAATCGTGGTGGAGCGGATAGCGTGATAGCAGCTGGGCGAGACGGTACGGGTTCGAATCCCAGTGAGGACAATTTTTAAAATTTGTTTATTTTTTTTTCTATTGTTAATTTTACATTATATTATTCATTTAATGTCTTTTTCTATATTTTAGAAGGAACTATATATGAAAAATAATTTTTTTAAGTTCGGGAAAGTGAGAACAGAGAGTTTAAAAATAGGAAAAATAAATTAAAATTAATTTATTCATATTATTTACAATATTTTCGATAGTTTGGCCTGCCTAATATGTTCTCTGTATAAAAACAATCCTCTTTCTTCGTTAAAGAACGCGTAATGGAATAAAAAATAACATAAAATAGGCATGTACGGGTAAGTTTTCAAGACCACATAACTCGCTTTAATATTAAGCTATAAATCTCAAACTCGGTACCAAAATAGGGTACCATGCCCCCAACCCCTGTGCCTAAGGAAATATTTATAGCTTAATTAGGAGGGTCGAAATGGGCCCCCAAAGTACATCGTTAAACTGACCGCGAGATTGCTTTTGAAGCCATGAAGTAGCTCGCTGACCGTGTAATCGTGGTGGAGCGGATAGCGTGATAGCAGCTGAGCGAGACGGTGCGGGTTCGAATTCCAGTGTGGACAATTTTTAAAATTTGTTTATTTTTTTTTCTATTGTTAATTTTACATTATATTATTCATTTAATGTCTTTTTCTATATTTTAGAAGGAACTATATATGAAAAATAATTTTTTTAAGTTCGGGAAAGTGAGAACAGAGCTTAAAAACAGGAAAAATCAATTAAAATTAATTTATTCATATTATTTACAATACTTTCGATAGTTTGGCCTGCCTAATATGTTCTCTGTATAAAAACAATCCTCTTTCTTTGTTAAAGAACGCGTAATGGAATAAAAAATAACATAAAATAGGCATGTACGGGTAAGTTTTCAAGACCACATAACTCGCTTTAATATTAAGCTATAAATCTCAAACTAGGTACCAAAATAGGGTACCATGCCCCCAACCCCTGTGCCTAAGGAAATATTTATAGCTTAATTAGGAGGGTCGCAATGGGCCCCCAAAGTACATCGTTAAACTGACCGCGAGATTGCTTTTGAAGCCATGAAGTAGCTCGCTGACCGTGTAATCGTGGTGGAGCGGATAGCGTGATAGCAGCTGGGCGAGACGGTGCGGGTTCGAATCCCAGTGTGGACAATTTTTAAAATTTGTTTATTTATTTTTTCTATTGTTAATTTTACATTATATTATTCATTTAATGTCTTTTTCTATATTTTAGAAGGAACTATATAGGAAAAATAATTTTTTTAAGTTTGGGAAAGTGAGAACAGAGCTAAAAAACAGGAAAAATCAATTAAAGTTAATTTATTCATATTATTTACAATACTTTCGATAGTTTGGCCTGCCTAATATGTTCTCTGTATAAAAACAATCCTCTTTCTTCGTTAAAGAACGCGTAATGGAATAAAAAATAACATAATATAGGCATGTACGGGTAAGTTTTCAAGACCACATAACTCGCTTTAATATTAAGCTATAGATCTCAAACTCGGTACCAAAATAGGGTACCATGCCCCCAACCCCTGTGCCTAAGGAAATATTTATAGCTTAATTAGGAGGGTCGCAATGGGCCCCCAAAATACATCATTAAACTGACCGCGAGATTGCTTTTGAAGCCATGAAGTAGCTCGCTGACCGTGTAATCGTGGTGGAGCGGATAGCGTGACAGCAGCTGAGCGAGACGGTGCGGGTTCGAATCCCAGTTTGGACAATTTTTAAAATTTGTTTATTTTTTTTCTATTGTTAATTTTACATTATATTATTCATTTAATGTCTTTTTCTATATTTTAGAAGGAACTATATATGAAAAATAATTTTTTTAAGTTCGGGAAAGTGAGAACAGAGCTTAAAAACAGGAAAAATCAATTAAAATTAATTTATTCATATTATTTACAATACTTTCGATAGTTTGGCCTGCCTAATATGTTCTCTGTATAAAAACAATCCTCTTTCTTCGTTAAAGAACGCGTAATGGAATAAAAAATAACATAAAATAGGCATGTACGGGTAAGTTTTCAAGACCACATAACTCGCTTTAATATTAAGCTATAAATCTCAAACTCGGTACCAAAATAGGGTACCATGCCCCCAACCCCTGTGTCTAAGGAAATATTTATAAGTTAATTCGGAGGGTCGCAATGGGCCCCCAAAGTACATCGTTAAACTGACCGCGAGATTGCTTTTGAAGCCATGAAGTAGCTCGCTGACCGTGTAATCGTGGTGGAGCGGATAGCGTGATAGCAGCTGGGCGAGACGGTGCGGGTTCGAATCCCAGTGTGGACAATTTTTAAAATTTGTTTATTTTTTTTTCTATTGTTAATTTTACATTATATTATTCATTTAATGTCTTTTTCTATATTTTAGAAGGAACTATATATGAAAAATAATTTTTTTAAGTTCGGGAGAGTGAGAACAGAGAGTTTAAAAATAGGAAAAATAAATTAAAATTAATTTATTCATATTATTTACAATATTTTCGATAGTTTGGCCTGCCTAATATGTTCTCTGTATAAAAACAATCCTCTTTCTTCGTTAAAGAACGCGTAATGGAATAAAAAATAACATAAAATAGGCATGTACGGGTAAGTTTTCAAGACCACATAACTCGCTTTAATATTAAGCTATAAATCTCAAACTCGGTACCAAAATAGGGTACCATGCCCCCAACCCCTGTGCCTAAGGAAATATTTATAGCTTAATTAGGAGGGTCGAAATGGGCCCCCAAAGTACATCGTTAAACTGACCGCGAGATTGCTTTTGAAGCCATGAAGTAGCTCGCTGACCGTGTAATCGTGGTGGAGCGGATAGCGTGATAGCAGCTGAGCGAGACGGTGCGGGTTCGAATCCCAGTGTGGACAATTTTTAAAATTTGTTTATTTTTTTTTCTATTGTTAATTTTACATTATATTATTCATTTAATGTCTTTTTCTATATTTTAGAAGGAACTATATAGGAAAAATAATTTTTTTAAGTTTGGGAAAGTGAGAACAGAGCTTAAAAACAGGAAAAATCAATTAAAATTAATTTATTCATATTATTTACAATACTTTCGATAGTTTGGCCTGCCTAATATGTTCTCTGTATAAAAACAATCCTCTTTCTTCGTTAAAGAACGCGTAATGGAATAAAAAATAACATAAAATAGGCATGTAGGGGTAAGTTTTCAAGACCACATAACTCGCTTTAATATTAAGCTATAAATCTCAAACTCGGTACCAAAATAGGGTACCATGCCCCCAACCCCTGTGTCTAAGGAAATATTTATAGCTTAATTAGGAGGGTCGCAATGGGCCCCCAAAGTACATCGTTAAACTGACCGCGAGATTGCTTTTGAAGCCATGAAGTAGCTCGCTGACCGTGTAATCGTGGTGGAGCGGATAGCGTGATAGCAGCTGAGCGAGACGGTGCGGGTTCGAATCCCAGTGTGGACAATTTTTAAAATTTGTTTATTTTTTTTTCTATTGTTAATTTACATTATATTATTCATTTAATGTCTTTTTCTATATTTTAGAAGGAACTATATATGAAAAATAATTTTTTTAAGTTCGGGAAAGTGAGAACAGAGCTTAAAAACAGGAAAAATCAATTAAAATTAATTTATTCATATTATTTACAATACTTTCGATAGTTTGGCCTGCCTAATATGTTCTCTGTATAAAAACAATCCTCTTTCTTTGTTAAAGAACGCGTAATGGAATAAAAAATAACATAAAATAGGCATGTACGGGTAAGTTTTCAAGACCACATAACTCGCTTTAATATTAAGCTATAAATCTCAAACTAGGTACCAAAATAGGGTACCATGCCCCCAACCCCTGTGCCTAAGGAAATATTTATAGCTTAATTAGGAGGGTCGCAATGGGCCCCCAAAGTACATCGTTAAACTGACCGCGAGATTGCTTTTGAAGCCATGAAGTAGCTCGCTGACCGTGTAATCGTGGTGGAGCGGATAGCGTGACAGCAGCTGAGCGAGACGGTGCGGGTTCGAATCCCAGTGTGGACAATTTTTAAAATTTGTTTATTTTTTTTCTATTGTTAATTTTACATTATATTATTCTTTTAATGTCTTTTTCTATATTTTAGAAGGAACTATATATGAAAAATAATTTTTTTAAGTTCGGGAAAGTGAGAACAGAGAGTTTAAAAATAGGAAAAATAAATTAAAATTAATTTATTCATATTATTTACAATATTTTCGATAGTTTGGCCTGCCTAATATGTTCTCTGTATAAAAACAATCCTCTTTCTTCGTTAAAGAACGCGTAATGGAATAAAAAATAACATAAAATAGGCATGTACGGGTAAGTTTTCAAGACCACATAACTCGCTTTAATATTAAGCTATAAATCTCAAACTCGGTACCAAAATAGGGTACCATGCCCCCAACCCCTGTGCCTAAGGAAATATTTATAGCTTAATTAGGAGGGTCGAAATGGGCCCCCAAAGTACATCGTTAAACTGACCGCGAGATTGCTTTTGAAGCCATGAAGTAGCTCGCTGACCGTGTAATCGTGGTGGAGCGGATAGCGTGATAGCAGCTGAGCGAGACGGTGCGGGTTCGAATCCCAGTGTGGACAATTTTTAAAATTTGTTTATTTTTTTTTCTATTGTTAATTTTACATTATATTATTCATTTAATGTCTTTTTCTATATTTTAGAAGGAACTATATATGAAAAATAATTTTTTTAAGTTCGGGAAAATGAGAACAGAGAGTTTAAAAATAGGAAAAATAAATTAAAATTAATTTATTCAAATTATTTACAATAATTTCGATAGTTTGGCCTGCCTAATATGTTCTCTGTATAAAAACAATCCTCTTTCTTCGTTAAAGAACGCGTAATGGAATAAAAAATAACATAAAATAGGCATGTACGGGTAAGTTTTCAAGACCACATAACTCGCTTTAATATTAAGCTATAAATCTCAAACTCGGTACCAAAATAGGGTACCATGCCCCCAACCCCTGTGCCTAAGGAAATATTTATAGCTTAATTAGGAGGGTCGAAATGGGCCCCCAAAGAACATCGTTAAACTGACCGCGAGATTGCTTTTGAAGCCATGAAGTAGCTCGCTGACCGTGTAATCGTGGTGGAGCGGATAGCGTGATAGCAGCTGAGCGAGACGGTGCGGGTTCGAATCCCAGTGTGGACAATTTTTAAAATTTGTTTATTTTTTTTTCTATTGTTAATTTTACATTATATTATTCATTTAATGTCTTTTTCTATATTTTAGAAGGAACTATATAGGAAAAATAATTTTTTTAAGTTTGGGAAAGTGAGAACAGAGCTTAAAAACAGGAAAAATCAATTAAAATTAATTTATTCATATTATTTACAATACTTTCGATAGTTTGGCCTGCCTAATATGTTCTCTGTATAAAAACAATCCTCTTTCTTCGTTAAAGAACGCGTAATGGAATAAAAAATAACATAAAATAGGCATGTAGGGGTAAGTTTTCAAGACCACATAACTCGCTTTAATATTAAGCTATAAATCTCAAACTCGGTACCAAAATAGGGTACCATGCCCCCAACCCCTGTGTCTAAGGAAATATTTATAGCTTAATTAGGAGGGTCGCAATGGGCCCCCAAATTACATCGTTAAACTGACCGCGAGATTGCTTTTGAAGCCATGAAGTAGCTCGCTGACCGTGTAATCGTGGTGGAGCGGATAGCGTGATAGCAACTGAGCGAGACGGTGCGGGTTCGAATCCCAGTGTGGACAATTTTTAAAATTTGTTTATTTTTTTTTCTATTGTTAATTTTACATTATATTATTCATTTAATGTCTTTTTCTATATTTTAGAAGGAACTATATATGAAAAATAATTTTTTTAAGTTCGGGAAAGTGAGAACAGAGCTTAAAAACAGGAAAAATCAATTAAAATTAATTTATTCCTATTATTTACAATATTTTCGATAGTTTGGCCTGCCTAATATGTTCTCTGTATAAAAACAATCCTCTTTCTTCGTTAAAGAACGCGTAATGGAATAAAAAATAACATAAATTAGGCATGTACGGGTAAGTTTTCAAGACCACATAACTCGCTTTAATATTAAGCTATAAATCTCAAACTCGGTACCAAAATAGGGTACCATGCCCCCAACCCCTGTGCCTAAGGAAATATTTATAGCTTAATTAGGAGGGTCGCAATGGGCCCCCAAAATACATCGTTAAACTAACCGCGAGATTGCTTTTGAAGCCATGAAGTAGCTCGCTGACCGTGTAATCGTGGTGGAGCGGATAGCGTGATAGCAGCTGAGCGAGACGGTGCGGGTTCGAATCCCAGTGTGGACAATTTTTAAAATTTGTTTATTTTTTTTTCTATTGTTAATTTTACATTATATTATTCATTTAATGTCTTTTTCTATATTTTAGAAGGAACTATATATGAAAAATAATTTTTTTAAGTTCGGGAAAGTGAGAACAGAGCTTAAAAACAGGAAAAATCAATTAAAATTAATTTATTCCTATTATTTACAATATTTTCGATAGTTTGGCCTGCCTAATATGTTCTCTGTATAAAAACAATCCTCTTTCTTCGTTAAAGAACGCGTAATGGAATAAAAAATAACATAAATTAGGCATGTACGGGTAAGTTTTCAAGACCACATAACTCGCTTTAATATTAAGCTATAAATCTCAAACTCGGTACCAAAATAGGGTACCATGCCCCCAACCCCTGTGCCTAAGGAAATATTTATAGCTTAATTAGGAGGGTCGCAATGGGCCCCCAAAATACATCGTTAAACTGACCGCGAGATTGCTTTTGAAGCCATGAAGTAGCTCGCTGACCGTGTAATCGTGGTGGAGCGGATAGCGTGATAGCAGCTGGGCGAGACGGTGCGGGTTCGAATCCCAGTGTGGACAATTTTTAAAATTTGTTTATTTTTTTTTCTATTGTTAATTTTACATTATATTATTCATTTAATGTCTTTTTCTATATTTTAGAAGGAACTATATATGAAAAATAATTGTTTTTAGTTCGGGAAAGTGAGAACAGAGAGTTTAAAAATAGGAAAAATAAATTAAAATTAATTTATTCATATTATTTACAATATTTTCGATAGTTTGGCCTGCCTAATATGTTCTCTGTATAAAAACAATCCTCTATCTTCGTTAAAGAACGCGTAATGGAATAAAAAATAACATAAAATAGGCATGTACGGGTAAGTTTTCAAGACCACATAACTCGCTTTAATATTAAGCTATAAATCTCAAACTCGGTACCAAAATAGGGAACCATGCCCCCAACCCCTGTGCCTAAGGAAATATTTATAGCTTAATTAGGAGGGTCGAAATGGGCCCCCAAAGTACATCGTTAAACTGACCGCGAGATTGCTTTTGAAGCCATGAAGTAGCTCGCTGACCGTGTAATCGTGGTGGAGCGGATAGCGTGATAGCAGCTGAGCGAGACGGTGCGGGTTCGAATCCCAGTGTGGACAATTTTTAAAATTTGTTTATTTTTTTTTCTATTGTTAATTTTACATTATATTATTCATTTAATGTCTTTTTCTATATTTTAGAAGGAACTATATAGGAAAAATAATTTTTTTAAGTTTGGGAAAGTGAGAACAGAGCTTAAAAACAGGAAAAATCAATTAAAATTAATTTATTCATATTATTTACAATACTTTCGATAGTTTGGCCTGCCTAATATGTTCTCTGTATAAAAACAATCCTCTTTCTTCGTTAAAGAACGCGTAATGGAATAAAAAATAACATAAAATAGGCATGTACGGGTAAGTTTTCAAGACCACATAACTCGCTTTAATATTAAGCTATAAATCTCAAACTCGGTACCAAAATAGGGTACCATGCCCCCAACCCCTGTGTCTAAGGAAATATTTATAGCTTAATTAGGAGGGTCGCAATGGGCCCCCAAAGTACATCGTTAAACTGACCGCGAGATTGCTTTTGAAGCCATGAAGTAGCTCGCTGACCGTGTAATCGTGGTGGAGCGGATAGCGTGACAGCAGCTGAGCGAGACGGTGCGGGTTCGAATCCCAGTGTGGACAATTTTTAAAATTTGTTTATTTTTTTTCTATTGTTAATTTTACATTATATTATTCATATAATGTCTTTTTCTATATTTTAGAAGGAACTATATATGAAAAATAATTTTTTTAAGTTCGGGAAAGTGAGAACAGAGCTTAAAAACAGGAAAAATCAATTAAAATTAATTTATTCATATTATTTACAATATTTTCGATAGTTTGGCCTGCCTAATATGTTCTCTGTATAAAAACAATCCTCTTTCTTCGTTAAAGAACGCGTAATGGAATAAAAATTAACATAAAATAGGCATGTACGGGTAAGTTTTCAAGACCACATAACTCGCTTTAATATTAAGCTATAAATCTCAAACTCGGTACCAAAATAGGGTACCATGCCCAACCCCTGTGCCTAAGGAAATATTTATAGCTTAATTAGGAGGGTCGCAATGGGCCCCCAAAATACATCGTTAAACTGACCGCGAGATTGCTTTTGAAGCCATGAAGTAGCTCGCTGACCGTGTAATCGTGGTGGAGCGGATAGCGTGATAGCAGCTGGGCGAGACGGTGCGGGTTCGAATCCCAGTGTGGACAATTTTTAAAATTTGTTTATTTTTTTTTCTATTGTTAATTTTACATTATATTATTCATTTAATGTCTTTTTCTATATTTTAGAAGGAACTATATATGAAAAATAATTTTTTTAAGTTCGGGAAAGTGAGAACAGAGAGTTTGAAAATAGGAAAAATAAATTAAAATTAATTTATTCATATTATTTACAATATTTTCGATAGTTTGGCCTGCCTAATATGTTCTCTGTATAAAAACAATCCTCTTTCTTCGTTAAAGAACGCGTAATGGAATAAAAAATAACATAAAATAGGCATGTACGGGTAAGTTTTCAAGACCACATAACTCGCTTTAATATTAAGCTATAAATCTCAAACTAGGTACCAAAATAGGGTACCATGCCCCCAACCCCTGTGCCTAAGGAAATATTTATAGCTTAATTAGGAGGGTCGCAATGGGCCCCCAAAGTACATCGTTAAACTGACCGCGAGATTGCTTTTGAAGCCATGAAGTAGCTCGCTGACCGTGTAATCGTGGTGGAGCGGATAGCGTGACAGCAGCTGAGCGAGACGGTGCGGGTTCGAATCCCAGTGTGGACAATTTTTAAAATTTGTTTATTTTTTTTCTATTGTTAATTTTACATTATATTATTCATTTAATGTCTTTTTCTATATTTTAGAAGGAACTATATAGGAAAAATAATTTTTTTAAGTTTGGGAAAGTGAGAACAGAGCTTAAAAACAGGAAAAATCAATTAAAGTTAATTTATTCATATTATTTACAATACTTTCGATAGTTTGGCCTGCCTAATATGTTCTCTGTATAAAAACAATCCTCTTTCTTCGTTAAAGAACGCGTAATGGAATAAAAAATAACATAATATAGGCATGTACGGGTAAGTTTTCAAGACCACATAACTCGCTTTAATATTAAGCTATAAATCTCAAACTCGGTACCAAAATAGGGTACCATGCCCCCAACCCCTGTGCCTAAGGAAATATTTATAGCTTAATTAGGAGGGTCGCAATGGGCCCCCAAAATACATCGTTAAACTGACCGCGAGATTGCTTTTGAAGCCATGAAGTAGCTCGCTGACCGTGTAATCGTGGTGGAGCGGATAGCGTGATAGCAGCTGGGCGAGACGGTGCGGGTTCGAATCCCAGTGTGGACAATTTTTGAAATTTGTTTATTTTTTTTTTCTATTGTTAATTTTACATTATATTATTCATTTAATGTCTTTTTCTATATTTTAGAAGGAACTATATATGAAAAATAATTTTTTTAAGTTCGGGAAAGTGAGAACAGAGAGTTTAAAAATGGGAAAAATAAATTAAAATTAATTTATTCATATTATTTACAATATTTTCGATAGTTTGGCCTGCCTAATATGTTCTCTGTATAAAAACAATCCTCTTTCTTCGTTAAAGAACGCGTAATGGAATAAAAAATAACATAAAATAGGCATGTACGGGTAAGTTTTCAAGACCACATAACTCGCTTTAATATTAAGCTATAAATCTCAAACTCGGTACCAAAATAGGGTACCATGCCCCCAAACCCTGTGCCTAAGGAAATATTTATAGCTTAATTAGGAGGGTCGAAATGGGCCCCCAAAGTACATCGTTAAACCGACCGCGAGATTGCTTTTGAAGCCATGAAGTAGCTCGCTGACCGTGTAATCGTGGTGGAGCGGATAGCGTGATAGCAGCTGAGCGAGACGGTGCGGGTTCGAATCCCAGTGTGGACAATTTTTAAAATTTGTTTATTTTTTTTTTTCTATTGTTAATTTTACATTATATTATTCATTTAATGTCTTTTTCTATATTTTAGAAGGAACTATATATGAAAAATAATTTTTTTAAGTTCGGGAAAGTGAGAACAGAGAGTTTAAAAATAGGAAAAATAAATTAAAATTAATTTATTCATATTATTTACAATATTTTCGATAGTTTGGCCTGCCTAATATGTTCTCTGTATAAAAACAATCCTCTTTCTTCGTTAAAGAACGCGTAATGGAATAAAAAATAACATAAAATAGGCATGTACGGGTAAGTTTTCAAGACCACATAACTCGCTTTAATATTAAGCTATAAATCTCAAACTCGGTACCAAAATAGGGTACCATGCCCCCAACCCCTGTGCCTAAGGAAATATTTATAGCTTAATTAGGAGGGTCGAAATGGGCCCCCAAAGTACATCGTTAAACCGACCGCGAGATTGCTTTTGAAGCCATGAAGTAGCTCACTGACCGTGTAATCGTGGTGGAGCGGATAGCGTGATAGCAGCTGAGCGAGACGGTGCGGGTTCGAATCCCAGTGTGGACAATTTTTAAAATTTGTTTATTTTTTTTTCTATTGTTAATTTTACATTATATTATTCATTTAATGTCATTTTCTATATTTTAGAAGGAACTATATATGAAAAATAATTTTTTTAAGTTCGGGAAAGTGAGAACAGAGCTTAAAAACAGGAAAAATCAATTAAAATTAATTTATTCCTATTATTTACAATATTTTCGATAGTTTGGCCTGCCTAATATGTTCTCTGTATAAAAACAATCCTCTTTCTTCGTTAAAGAACGCGTAATGGAATAAAAAATAACATAAATTAGGCATGTACGGGTAAGTTTTCAAGACCACATAACTCGCTTTAATATTAAGCTATAAATCTCAAACTCGGTACCAAAATAGGGTACCATGCCCCCAACCCCTGTGCCTAAGGAAATATTTATAGCTTAATTAGGAGGGTCGCAATGGGCCCCCAAAATACATCGTTAAACTGACCGCGAGATTGCTTTTGAAGCCATGAAGTAGCTCGCTGACCGTGTAATCGTGGTGGAGCGGATAGCGTGATAGCAGCTGGGCGAGACGGTGCGGGTTCGAATCCCAGTGTGGACAATTTTTAAAATTTGTTTATTTTTTTTTTCTATTGTTAATTTTACATTATATTATTCATTTAATGTCTTTTTCTATATTTTAGAAGGAACTATATATGAAAAATAATTTTTTTAAGTTCGGGAAAGTGAGAACAGAGAGTTTAAAAATAGGAAAAATAAATTAAAATTAATTTATTCATATTATTTACAATATTTTCGATAGTTTGGCCTGCCTAATATGTTCTCTGTATAAAAACAATCCTCTTTCTTCGTTAAAGAACGCGTAATGGAATAAAAAATAACATAAAATAGGCATGTACGGGTAAGTTTTCAAGACCACATAACTCGCTTTAATATTAAGCTATAAATCTCAAACACGGTACCAAAATAGGGTACCATGCCCCCAACCCCTGTGCCTAAGGAAATATTTATAGCTTAATTAGGAGGGTCGCAATGGGCCCCCAAAATACATCGTTAAACTGACCGCGAGATTGCTTTTGAAGCCATGAAGTAGCTCGCTGACCGTGTAATCGTGGTGGAGCGGATAGCGTGATAGCAGCTGGGCGAGACGGTGCGGGTTCGAATCCCAGTGTGGACAATTTTTAAAATTTGTTTATTTTTTTTTCTATTGTTAATTTTACATTATATTATTCATTTAATGTCTTTTTCTATATTTTAGAAGGAACTATATATGAAAAATAATTTTTTTAAGTTCGGGAAAGTGAGAACAGAGAGTTTAAAAATAGGAAAAATAAATTAAAATTAATTTATTCATATTATTTACAATATTTTCGATAGTTTGGCCTGCCTAATATGTTCTCTGTATAAAAACAATCCTCTTTCTTCGTTAAAGAACGCGTAATGGAATAAAAAATAACATAAAATAGGCATGTACGGGTAAGTTTTCAAGACCACATAACTCGCTTTAATATTAAGCTATAAATCTCAAACTCGGTACCAAAATAGGGTACCATGCCCCCAACCCCTGTGCCTAAGGAAATATTTATAGCTTAATTAGGAGGGTCGAAATGGGCCCCCAAAGTACATCGTTAAACTGACCGCGAGATTGCTTTTGAAGCCATGAAGTAGCTCGCTGACCGTGTAATCGTGGTGGAGCGGATAGCGTGATAGCAGCTGAGCGAGACGGTGCGGGTTCGAATCCCAGGGTGGACAATTTTTAAAATTTGTTTATTTTTTTTTCTATTGTTAATTTTACATTATATTATTCATTTAATGTCTTTTTCTATATTTTAGAAGGAACTATATAGGAAAAATAATTTTTTTAAGTTTGGGAAAGTGAGAACAGAGCTTAAAAACAGGAAAAATCAATTAAAGTTAATTTATTCATATTATTTACAATACTTTCGATAGTTTGGCCTGCCTAATATGTTCTCTGTATAAAAACAATCCTCTTTCTTTGTTAAAGAACGCGTAATGGAATAAAAAATAACATAAAATAGGCATGTACGGGTAAGTTTTCAAGACCACATAACTCGCTTTAATATTAAGCTATAAATCTCAAACTAGGTACCAAAATAGGGTACCATGCCCCCAACCCCTGTGCCTAAGGAAATATTTATAGCTTAATTAGGAGGGTCGCAATGGGCCCCCAAAGTACATCGTTAAACTGACCGCGAGATTGCTTTTGAAGCCATGAAGTAGCTCGCTGACCGTGTAATCGTGGTGGAGCGGATAGCGTGACAGCAGCTGAGCGAGACGGTGCGGGTTCGAATCCCAGTGTGGACAATTTTTAAAATTTGTTTATTTTTTTTCTATTGTTAATTTTACATTATATTATTCATTTAATGTCTTTTTCTATATTTTAGAAGGAACTATATAGGAAAAATAATTTTTTTAAGTTTGGGAAAGTGAGAACAGAGCTTAAAAACAGGAAAAATCAATTAAAGTTAATTTATTCATATTATTTACAATACTTTCGATAGTTTGGCCTGCCTAATATGTTCTCTGTATAAAAACAATCCTCTTTCTTCGTTAAAGAACGCGTAATGGAATAAAAAATAACATAATATAGGCATGTACGGGTAAGTTTTCAAGACCACATAACTCGCTTTAATATTAAGCTATAAATCTCAAACTCGGTACCAAAATAGGGTACCATGCCCCCAACCCCTGTGCCTAAGGAAATATTTATAGCTTAATTAGGAGGGTCGCAATGGGCCCCCAAAATACATCGTTAAACTGACCGCGAGATTGCTTTTGAAGCCATGAAGTAGCTCGCTGACCGTGTAATCGTGGTGGAGCGGATAGCGTGATAGCAGCTGGGCGAGACGGTGCGGGTTCGAATCCCAGTGTGGACAATTTTTAAAATTTGTTTATTTATTTTTTCTATTGTTAATTTTACATTATATTATTCATTTAATGTCTTTTTCTATATTTTAGAAGGAACTATATAGGAAAAATAATTTTTTTAAGTTTGGGAAAGTGAGAACAGAGCTAAAAAACAGGAAAAATCAATTAAAGTTAATTTATTCATATTATTTACAATACTTTCGATAGTTTGGCCTGCCTAATATGTTCTCTGTATAAAAACAATCCTCTTTCTTCGTTAAAGAACGCGTAATGGAATAAAAAATAACATAATATAGGCATGTACGGGTAAGTTTTCAAGACCACATAACTCGCTTTAATATTAAGCTATAGATCTCAAACTCGGTACCAAAATAGGGTACCATGCCCCCAACCCCTGTGCCTAAGGAAATATTTATAGCTTAATTAGGAGGGTCGCAATGGGCCCCCAAAATACATCATTAAACTGACCGCGAGATTGCTTTTGAAGCCATGAAGTAGCTCGCTGACCGTGTAATCGTGGTGGAGCGGATAGCGTGATAGCAGCTGGGCGAGACGGTGCGGGTTCGAATCCCAGTGTGGACAATTTTTAAAATTTGTTTATTTATTTTTTCTATTGTTAATTTTACATTATATTATTCATTTAATGTCTTTTTCTATATTTTAGAAGGAACTATATATGAAAAATAATTTTTTTAAGTTCGGGAAAGTGAGAACAGAGAGTTTAAAAATAGGAAAAATAAATTAAAATTAATTTATTCATATTATTTACAATATTTTCGATAGTTTGGCCTGCCTAATATGTTCTCTGTATAAAAACAATCCTCTTTCTTCGTTAAAGAACGCGTAATGGAATAAAAAATAACATAAAATAGGCATGTACGGGTAAGTTTTCAAGACCACATAACTCGCTTTAATATTAAGCTATAAATCTCAAACTCGGTACCAAAATAGGGTACCATGCCCCCAACCCCTGTGCCTAAGGAAATATTTATAGCTTAATTAGGAGGGTCGAAATGGGCCCCCAAAGTACATCGTTAAACCGACCGCGAGATTGCTTTTGAAGCCATGAAGTAGCTCGCTGACCGTGTAATCGTGGTGGAGCGGATAGCGTGATAGCAGCTGAGCGAGACGGTGCGGGTTCGAATCCCAGTGTGGACAATTTTTAAAATTTGTTATTTTTTTTTTCTATTGTTAATTTTACATTATATTATTCATTTAATGTCTTTTTCTATATTTTAGAAGGAACTATATATGAAAAATAATTTTTTTAAGTTCGGGAAAGTGAGAACAGAGCTTAAAAACAGGAAAAATCAATTAAAATTAATTTATTCCTATTATTTACAATATTTTCGATAGTTTGGCCTGCCTAATATGTTCTCTGTATAAAAACAATCCTCTTTCTTCGTTAAAGAACGCGTAATGGAATAAAAAATAACATAAATTAGGCATGTACGGGTAAGTTTTCAAGACCACATAACTCGCTTTAATATTAAGCTATAAATCTCAAACTCGGTACCAAAATAGGGTACCATGCCCCCAACCCCTGTGCCTAAGGAAATATTTATAGCTTAATTAGGAGGGTCGCAATGGGCCCCCAAAATACATCGTTAAACTGACCGCGAGATTGCTTTTGAAGCCATGAAGTAGCTCGCTGACCGTGTAATCGTGGTGGAGCGGATAGCGTGATAGCAGCTGGGCGAGACGGTGCGGGTTCGAATCCCAGTGAGGACAATTTTTAAAATTTGTTTATTTTTTTTTCTATTGTTAATTTTACATTATATTATTCATTTAATGTCTTTTTCTATATTTTAGAAGGAACTATATATGAAAAATAATTTTTTTAAGTTCGGGAAAGTGAGAACAGAGAGTTTAAAAATAGGAAAAATAAATTAAAATTAATTTATTCATATTATTTACAATATTTTCGATAGTTTGGCCTGCCTAATATGTTCTCTGTATAAAAACAATCCTCTTTCTTCGTTAAAGAACGCGTAATGGAATAAAAAATAACATAATATAGGCATGTACGGGTAAGTTTTCAAGACCACATAACTCGCTTTAATATTAAGCTATAGATCTCAAACTCGGTACCAAAATAGGGTACCATGCCCCCAACCCCTGTGCCTAAGGAAATATTTATAGCTTAATTAGGAGGGTCGCAATGGGCCCCCAAAATACATCATTAAACTGACCGCGAGATTGCTTTTGAAGCCATGAAGTAGCTCGCTGACCGTGTAATCGTGGTGGAGCGGATAGCGTGATAGCAGCTGGGCGAGACGGTGCGGGTTCGAATCCCAGTGTGGACAATTTTTAAAATTTGTTTATTTATTTTTTCTATTGTTAATTTTACATTATATTATTCATTTAATGTCTTTTTCTATATTTTAGAAGGAACTATATATGAAAAATAATTTTTTTAAGTTCGGGAAAGTGAGAACAGAGAGTTTAAAAATAGGAAAAATAAATTAAAATTAATTTATTCCTATTATTTACAATATTTTCGATAGTTTGGCCTGCCTAATATGTTCTCTGTATAAAAACAATCCTCTTTCTTCGTTAAAGAACGCGTAATGGAATAAAAAATAACATAAATTAGGCATGTACGGGTAAGTTTTCAAGACCACATAACTCGCTTTAATATTAAGCTATAAATCTCAAACTCGGTACCAAAATAGGGTACCATGCCCCCAACCCCTGTGCCTAAGGAAATATTTATAGCTTAATTAGGAGGGTCGCAATGGGCCCCCAAAGTACATCGTTAAACCGACCGCGAGATTGCTTTTGAAGCCATGAAGTAGCTCGCTGACCGTGTAATCGTGGTGGAGCGGATAGCGTGATAGCAGCTGAGCGAGACGGTGCGGGTTCGAATCCCAGTGAGGACAATTTTTAAAATTTGTTTATTTTTTTTTCTATTGTTAATTTTACATTATATTATTCATTTAATGTCTTTTTCTATATTTTAGAAGGAACTATATATGAAAAATAATTTTTTTAAGTTCGGGAAAGTGAGAACAGAGAGTTTAAAAATAGGAAAAATAAATTAAAATTAATTTATTCATATTATTTACAATATTTTCGATAGTTTGGCCTGCCTAATATGTTCTCTGTATAAAAACAATCCTCTTTCTTCGTTAAAGAACGCGTAATGGAATAAAAAATAACATAATATAGGCATGTACGGGTAAGTTTTCAAGACCACATAACTCGCTTTAATATTAAGCTATAGATCTCAAACTCGGTACCAAAATAGGGTACCATGCCCCCAACCCCTGTGCCTAAGGAAATATTTATAGCTTAATTAGGAGGGTCGCAATGGGCCCCCAAAATACATCATTAAACTGACCGCGAGATTGCTTTTGAAGCCATGAAGTAGCTCGCTGACCGTGTAATCGTGGTGGAGCGGATAGCGTGATAGCAGCTGGGCGAGACGGTGCGGGTTCGAATCCCAGTGTGGACAATTTTTAAAATTTGTTTATTTATTTTTTCTATTGTTAATTTTACATTATATTATTCATTTAATGTCTTTTTCTATATTTTAGAAGGAACTATATATGAAAAATAATTTTTTTAAGTTCGGGAAAGTGAGAACAGAGAGTTTAAAAATAGGAAAAATAAATTAAAATTAATTTATTCATATTATTTACAATATTTTCGATAGTTTGGCCTGCCTAATATGTTCTCTGTATAAAAACAATCCTCTTTCTTCGTTAAAGAACGCGTAATGGAATAAAAAATAACATAAAATAGGCATGTACGGGTAAGTTTTCAAGACCACATTACTCGCTTTAATATTAAGCTATAAATCTCAAACTCGGTACCAAAATAGGGTACCATGCCCCCAACCCCTGTGCCTAAGGAAATATTTATAGCTTAATTAGGAGGGTCGAAATGGGCCCCCAAAGTACATCGTTAAACCGACCGCGAGATTGCTTTTGAAGCCATGAAGTAGCTCGCTGACCGTGTAATCGTGGTGGAGCGGATAGCGTGATAGCAGCTGAGCGAGACGGTGCGGGTTCGAATCCCAGTGTGGACAATTTTTAAAATTTGTTTATTTTTTTTTTCTATTGTTAATTTTACATTATATTATTCATTTAATGTCTTTTTCTATATTTTAGAAGGAACTATATAGGAAAAATAATTTTTTTAAGTTTGGGAAAGTGAGAACAGAGCTTAAAAACAGGAAAAATCAATTAAAATTAATTTATTCCTATTATTTACAATACTTTCGATAGTTTGGCCTGCCTAATATGTTCTCTGTATAAAAACAATCCTCTTTCTTCGTTAAAGAACGCGTAATGGAATAAAAAATAACATAAAATAGGCATGTACGGGTAAGTTTTCAAGACCACATAACTCGCTTTAATATTAAGCTATAAATCTCAAACTCGGTACCAAAATAGGGTACCATGCCCCCAACCCCTGTGCCTAAGGAAATATTTATAGCTTAATTAGGAGGGTCGCAATGGGCCCCCAAAATACATCGTTAAACTGACCGCGAGATTGCTTTTGAAGCCATGAAGTAGCTCGCTGACCGTGTAATCGTGGTGGAGCGGATAGCGTGATAGCAGCTGAGCGAGACGGTGCGGGTTCGAATCCCAGTGTGGACAATTTTTAAAATTTGTTTATTTTTTTTTTCTATTGTTAATTTTACATTATATTATTCATTTAATGTCTTTTTCTATATTTTAGAAGGAACTATATATGAAAAATAATTTTTTTAAGTTCGGGAAAGTGAGAACAGAGAGTTTAAAAATAGGAAAAATAAATTAAAATTAATTTATTCTTATTATTTACAATATTTTCGATAGTTTGGCCTGCCTAATATGTTCTCTGTATAAAAACAATCCTCTTTCTTCGTTAAAGAACGCGTAATGGAATAAAAAATAACATAAATTAGGCATGTACGGGTAAGTTTTCAAGACCACATAACTCGCTTTAATATTAAGCTATAAATCTCAAACTCGGTACCAAAATAGGGTACCATGCCCCCAACCCCTGTGTCTAAGGAAATATTTATAGCTTAATTAGGAGGGTCGCAATGGGGCCCCAAATTACTTCGTTAAACTGACCGCGAGATTGCTTTTGAAGCCATGAAGTAGCTCGCTGACCGTGTAATCGTGGTGGAGCGGATAGCGTGACAGCAGCTGAGCGAGACGGTGCGGGTTCGAATCCCAGTGTGGACAATTTTTAAAATTTGTTTATTTTTTTTCTATTGTTAATTTTACATTATATTATTCATATAATGTCTTTTTCTATATTTTAGAAGGAACTATATATGAAAAAAATTTTTTTTAAGTTCGGGAAAGTGAGAACAGAGCTTAAAAACAGGAAAAATCAATTAAAATTAATTTATTCATATTATTTACAATATTTTCGATAGTTTGGCCTGCCTAATATGTTCTCTGTATAAAAACAATCCTCTTTCTTCGTTAAAGAACGCGTAATGGAATAAAAAATAACATAAAATAGGCATGTACGGGTAAGTTTTCAAGACCACATAACTCGCTTTAATATTAAGCTATAAATCTCAAACTCGGTACCAAAATAGGGTACCATGCCCCCAACCCCTGTGCCTAAGGAAATATTTTTAGCTTATTTAGGAGGGTCGCAATGGGCCCCCAAAATACATCGTTAAACTGACCGCGAGATTGCTTTTGAAGCCATGAAATAGCTCGCTGACCGTGTAATCGTGGTGGAGCGGATAGCGTGATAGCAGCTGGGCGAGACGGTGCGGGTTCGAATCCCAGTGTGGACAATTTTTAAAATTTGTTTATTTTTTTTTCTATTGTTAATTTTACATTATATTATTCATTTAATGTCTTTTTCTATATTTTAGAAGGAACTATATATGAAAAATAATTTTTTTAAGTTCGGGAAAGTGAGAACAGAGAGTTTAAAAATAGGAAAAATAAATTAAAATTAATTTATTGATATTATTTACAATATTTTCGATAGTTTGGCCTGCCTAATATGTTCTCTGTATAAAAACAATCCTCTTTCTTCGTTAAAGAACGCGTAATGGAATAAAAAATAACATAAAATAGGCATGTACGGGTAAGTTTTCAAGACCACATAACTCGCTTTAATATTAAGCTATAAATCTCAAACTCGGTACCAAAATAGGGTACCATGCCCCCAACCCCTGTGCCTAAGGAAATATTTATAGCTTAATTAGGAGGGTCGAAATGGGCCCCCAAAGTACATCGTTAAACTGACCGCGAGATTGCTTTTGAAGCCATGAAGTAGCTCGCTAACCGTGTAATCGTGGTGGAGCGGATATCGTGATAGCAGCTGAGCGAGACGGTGCGGGTTCGAATCCCAGTGTGGACAATTTTTAAAATTTGTTTATTTTTTTTCTATTGTTAATTTTACATTATATTATTCATTTAATGTCTTTTTCTATATTTTAGAAGGAACTATATATGAAAAATAATTTTTTTAAGTTCGGGAAAGTGAGAACAGAGAGTTTAAAAATAGGAAAAATAAATTAAAATTAATTTATTCATATTATTTACAATATTTTCGATAGTTTGGCCTGCCTAATATGTTCTCTGTATAAAAACAATCCTCTTTCTTCGTTAAAGAACGCGTAATGGAATAAAAAATAACATAAAATAGGCATGTACGGGTAAGTTTTCAAGACCACATAACTCGCTTTAATATTAAGCTATAAATCTCAAACTCGGTACCAAAATAGGGTACCATGCCCCCAACCCCTGTGCCTAAGGAAATATTTATAGCTTAATTAGGAGGGTCGAAATGGGCCCCCAAAGTACATCGTTAAACTGACCGCGAGATTGCTTTTGAAGCCATGAAGTAGCTCGCTGACCGTGTAATCGTGGTGGAGCGGATAGCGTGATAGCAGCTGAGCGAGACGGTGCGTATTCGAATCCCAGTGTGGACAATTTTTAAAATTTGTTTATTTTTTTTCTATTGTTAATTTTACATTATATTATTCATTTAATGTCTTTTTCTATATTTTAGAAGGAACTATATATGAAAAATAATTTTTTTAAGTTCGGGAAAGTGAGAACAGAGCTTAAGAACAGGAAAAATCAATTAAAATTAATTTATTCATATTATTTACAATACTTTCGATAGTTTGGCCTGCCTAATATGTTCTCTGTATAAAAACAATCCTCTTTCTTCGTTAAAGAACGCGTAATGGAATAAAAAATAACATAAAATAGGCATGTACGGGTAAGTTTTCAAGACCACATAACTCGCTTTAATATTAAGCTATAAATCTCAAACTCGGTACCAAAATAGGGTACCATGCCCCCAACCCCTGTGTCTAAAGAAATATTTATAGCTTAATTAGGAGGGTCGCAATGGGCCCCCAAAGTACTTCGTTAAACTGACCGCGAGATTGCTTTTGAAGCCATGAAGTAGCTCTCTGACCGTGTAATCGTGATGGAGCGGATAGCGTGATAGCAGCTGAGCGAGACGGTGCGGGTTCGAATCCAAGTGTGGACAATTTTTAAAATTTGTTTATTTTTTTTTCTATTGTTAATTTTACATTATATTATTCATTTAATGTCTTTTTCTATATTTTAGAAGGAACTATATATGAAAAAAAAATTTTTTAAGTTCGGGAAAGTGAGAACAGAGCTTAAAAACAGGAAAAATCAATTAAAATTAATTTATTCCTATTATTTACAATATTTTCGATAGTTTGGCCTGCCTAATATGTTCTCTGTATAAAAACAATCCTCTTTCTTCGTTAAAGAACGCGTAATGGAATAAAAAATAACATAAATTAGGCATGTACGGGTAAGTTTTCAAGACCACATAACTCGCTTTAATATTAAGCTATAAATCTCAAACTTGGTACCAAAATAGGGTACCATGCCCCCAACCCCTGTGCCTAAGGAAATATTTATAGCTTAATTAGGAGGGTCGCAATGGGCCCCCAAAATACATCGTTAAACTGACCGCGAGATTGCTTTTGAAGCCATGAAGTAGCTCGCTGACCGTGTAATCGTGGTGGAGCGGATAGCGTGATAGCAGCTGGGCGAGACGGTGCGGGTTCGAATCCCAGTGAGGACAATTTTTAAAATTTGTTTATTTTTTTTTCTATTGTTAATTTTACATTATATTATTCATTTAATGTCTTTTTCTATATTTTAGAAGGAACTATATATGAAAAATAATTTTTTTAAGTTCGGGAAAGTGAGAACAGAGAATTTAAAAATAGGAAAAATAAATTAAAATTAATTTATTCATATTATTTACAATATTTTCGATAGTTTGGCCTGCCTAATATGTTCTCTGTATAAAAACAATCCTCTTTCTTCGTTAAAGAACGCGTAATGGAATAAAAAATAACATAAAATAGGCATGTACGGGTAAGTTTTCAAGACCACATAACTCGCTTTAATATTAAGCTATAAATCTCAAACTCGGTACCAAAATAGGGTACCATGCCCCCAACCCCTGTGTCTAAGGAAATATTTATAGCTTAATTAGGAGGGTCGCAATGGGCCCCCAAATTACTTCGTTAAACTGACCGCGAGATTGCTTTTGAAGCCATGAAGTAGCTCGCTGACCGTGTAATCGTGGTGGAGCGGATAGCGTGACAGCAGCTGAGCGAGACGGTGCGGGTTCGAATCCCAGTGTGGACAATTTTTAAAATTTGTTTATTTTTTTTCTATTGTTAATTTTACATTATATTATTCATATAATGTCTTTTTCTATATTTTAGAAGGAACTATATATGAAAAAAAAATTTTTTAAGTTCGGGAAAGTGAGAACAGAGCTTAAAAACAGGAAAAATCAATTAAAATTAATTTATTCATATTATTTACAATATTTTCGATAGTTTGGCCTGCCTAATATGTTCTCTGTATAAAAACAATCCTCTTTCTTCGTTAAAGAACGCGTAATGGAATAAAAAATAACATAAAATAGGCATGTACGGGTAAGTTTTCAAGACCACATAACTCGCTTTAATATTAAGCTATAAATCTCAAACTCGGTACCAAAATAGGGTACCATGCCCCCAACACCTGTGCCTAAGGAAATAGTTTTAGCTTATTTAGGAGGGTCGCAATGGGCCCCCAAAATACATCGTTAAACTGACCGCGAGATTGCTTTTGAAGCCATGAAATAGCTCGCTGACCGTGTAATCGTGGTGGAGCGGATAGCGTGATAGCAGCTGAGCGAGACGGTGCGGGTTCGAATCCCAGTGTGGACAATTTTTAAAATTTGTTTATTTTTTTTCTATTGTTAATTTTACATTATATTATTCATTTAATGTCTTTTTCTATATTTTAGAAGGAACTATATATGAAAAAAAAATTTTTTAAGTTTGGGAAAGTGAGAACAGAGCTAAAAAACAGGAAAAATCAATTAAAATTAATTTATTCATATTATTTACAATACTTTCGATAGTTTGACCTGCCTAATATGTTCTCTGTATAAAAACAATCCTCTTTCTTCCTTAAAGAACGCGTAATGGAATAAAAAATAACATAAAATAGGCATGTACGGGTAAGTTTTCAAGACCACATAACTCGCTTTTATATTAAGCTATAAATCTCAAACTCGGTACCAAAATAGGGTACCATGCCCCCAACCCCTGTGTCTAAGGAAATATTTATAGCTTAATTAGGAGGGTCGCAATGGGCCCCCAAAGTACATCGTTAAACTGACCGCGAGATTGCTTTTGAAGCCATGAAGTAGCTCGCTGACCGTGTAATCGTGGTGGAGCGGATAGCGTGATAGCAGCTGAGCGAGACGGTGCGGGTTCGAATCCCAGTGTGGACAATTTTTAAAATTTGTTTATTTTTTTTCTATTGTTAATTTTACATTATATTATTCATTTAATGTCTTTTTCTATATTTTAGAAGGAACTATATATGAAAAATAATTTTTTTAAGTTCGGGAAAGTGAGAACAGAGCTTAAGAACAGGAAAAATCAATTAAAATTAATTTATTCATATTATTTACAATACTTTCGATAGTTTGACCTGCCTAATATGTTCTCTGTATAAAAACAATCCTCTTTCTTCCTTAAAGAACGCGTAATGGAATAAAAAATAACATAAAATAGGCATGTACGGGTAAGTTTTCAAGACCACATAACTCGCTTTTATATTAAGCTATAAATCTCAAACTCGGTACCAAAATAGGGTACCATGCCCCCAACCCCTTTCTCTAAGGAAATATTTATAGCTTAATTAGGAGGGTCGCAATGGGCCCCCAAAGTACATCGTTAAACTGACCGCGAGATTGCTTTTGAAGCCATGAAGTAGCTCGCTGACCGTGTAATCGTGGTGGAGCGGATAGCGTGATAGCAGCTGAGCGAGACGGTGCGGGTTCGAATCCCAGTGTGGACAATTTTTAAAATTTGTTTATTTTTTTTCTATTGTTAATTTTACATTATATTATTCATTTAATGTCTTTTTCTATATTTTAGAAGGAACTATATATGAAAAATAATTTTTTTAAGTTCGGGAAAGTGAGAACAGAGCTTAAGAACAGGAAAAATCAATTAAAATTAATTTATTCATATTATTTACAATACTTTCGATAGTTTGGCCTGCCTAATATGTTCTCTGTATAAAAACAATCCTCTTTCTTTGTTAAAGAACGCGTAATGGAATAAAAAATAACATAAAATAGGCATGTACGGGTAAGTTTTCAAGACCACATAACTCGCTTTAATATTAAGCTATAAATCTCAAACTAGGTACCAAAATAGGGTACCATGCCCCCAACCCCTGTGCCTAAGGAAATATTTATAGCTTAGTTAGGAGGGTCGCAATGGGCCCCCAAAGTACATCGTTAAACTGACCGCGAGATTGCTTTTGAAGCCATGAAGTAGCTCGCTGACCGTGTAATCGTGGTGGAGCGGATAGCGTGACAGCAGCTGAGCGAGACGGTGCGGGTTCGAATCCCAGTGTGGACAATTTTTAAAATTTGTTTATTTTTTTTCTATTGTTAATTTTACATTATATTATTCATTTAATGTCTTTTTCTATATTTTAGAAGGAACTATATATGAAAAATAATTTTTTTAAGTTCGGGAAAGTGAGAACAGAGCTTAAAAACAGGAAAAATCAATTAAAATTAATTTATTCCTATTATTTACAATATTTTCGATAGTTTGGCCTGCCTAATATGTTCTCTGTATAAAAACAATCCTCTTTCTTCGTTTAAGAACGCGTAATGGAATAAAAAATAACATAAATTAGGCATGTACGGGTAAGTTTTCAAGACCACATAACTCGCTTTAATATTAAGCTATAAATCTCAAACTCGGTACCAAAATAGGGTACCATGCCCCCAACCCCTGTGCCTAAGGAAATATTTATAGCTTAATTAGGAGGGTCGCAATGGGCCCCCAAAATACATCGTTAAACTGACTGCGAGATTGCTTTTGAAGCCATGAAGTAGCTCGCTGACCGTGTAATCGTGGTGGAGCGGATAGCGTGATAGCAGCTGGGCGAGACGGTGCGGGTTCGAATCCCAGTGTGGACAATTTTTAAAATTTGTTTATTTTTTTTTTCTATTGTTAATTTTACATTATATTATTCATTTAATGTCTTTTTCTATATTTTAGAAGGAACTATATATGAAAAATAATTTTTTTAAGTTCGGGAAAGTGAGAACAGAGAGTTTAAAAATAGGAAAAATAAATTAAAATTAATTTATTCATATTATTTACAATATTTTCGATAGTTTGGCCTGCCTAATATGTTCTCTGTATAAAAACAATCCTCTTTCTTCGTTAAAGAACGCGTAATGGAATAAAAAATAACATAAAATAGGCATGTACGGGTAAGTTTTCAAGACCACATAACTCGCTTTTATATTAAGCTATAAATCTCAAACTCGGTACCAAAATAGGGTACCATGCCCCCAACGCCTGTGTCTAAGGAAATATTTATAGCTTAATTAGGAGGGTCGCAATGGGGCCCCAAAGTACATCGTTAAACTGACCGCGAGATTGCTTTTGAAGCCATGAAGTAGCTCGCTGACCGTGTAATCGTGGTGGAGCGGATAGCGAGATAGCAGCTGAGCGAGACGGTGCGGGTTCGAATCCCAGTGTGGACAATTTTTAAAATTTGTTTATTTTTTTTCTATTGTTAATTTTACATTATATTATTC
This sequence comes from Parasteatoda lunata, assembly GCA_949128135.1. Classification (NCBI taxonomy): domain Eukaryota; kingdom Metazoa; phylum Arthropoda; class Arachnida; order Araneae; family Theridiidae; genus Parasteatoda; species Parasteatoda lunata. The sequence continues at coordinate 4,461,682 of OX421971.1, forward strand.
ATTTAATGTCTTTTTCTATATTTTAGAAGGAACTATATATGAAAAATAATTTTTTTAAGTTTGGGAAAGTGAGAACAGAGCTAAAAAACAGGAAAAATCAATTAAAATTAATTTATTCATATTATTTACAATACTTTCGATAGTTTGACCTGCCTAATATGTTCTCTGTATAAAAACAATCCTCTTTCTTCCTTAAAGAACGCGTAATGGAATAAAAAATAACATAAAATAGGCATGTACGGGTAAGTTTTCAAGACCACATAACTCGCTTTTATATTAAGCTATAAATCTCAAACTCGGTACCAAAATAGGGTACCATGCCCCCAACCCCTGTGTCTAAGGAAATATTTATAGCTTAATTAGGAGGGTCGCAATGTGCCCCCAAAGTACATCGTTAAACTGACCGCGAGATTGCTTTTGAAGCCATGAAGTAGCTCGCTGACCGTGTAATCGTGGTGGAGCGGATAGCGTGATAGCAGCTGAGCGAGACGGTGCGGGTTCGAATCCCAGTGTGGACAATTTTTAAAATTTGTTTATTTTTTTTCTATTGTTAATTTTACATTATATTATTCATTTAATGTCTTTTTCTATATTTTAGAAGGAACTATATATGAAAAATAATTTTTTTAAGTTCGGGAAAGTGAGAACAGAGCTTAAGAACAGGAAAAATCAATTAAAATTAATTTATTCATATTATTTACAATACTTTCGATAGTTTGACCTGCCTAATATGTTCTCTGTATAAAAACAATCCTCTTTCTTCCTTAAAGAACGCGTAATGGAATAAAAAATAACATAAAATAGGCATGTACGGGTAAGTTTTCAAGACCACATAACTCGCTTTTATATTAAGCTATAAATCTCAAACTCGGTACCAAAATAGGGTACCATGCCCCCAACCCCTGTGTCTAAGGAAATATTTATAGCTTAATTAGGAGGGTCGCAATGGGCCCCCAAAGTACATCGTTAAACTGACCGCGAGATTGCTTTTGAAGCCATGAAGTAGCTCGCTGACCGTGTAATCGTGGTGGAGCGGATAGCGTGATAGCAGCTGAGCGAGACGGTGCGGGTTCGAATCCCAGTGTGGACAATTTTTAAAATTTGTTTATTTTTTTTCTATTGTTAATTTTACATTATATTATTCATTTAATGTCTTTTTCTATATTTTAGAAGGAACTATATATGAAAAATAATTTTTTTAAGTTCGGGAAAGTGAGAACAGAGCTTAAGAACAGGAAAAATCAATTAAAATTAATTTATTCATATTATTTACAATACTTTCGATAGTTTGGCCTGCCTAATATGTTCTCTGTATAAAAACAATCCTCTTTCTTTGTTAAAGAACGCGTAATGGAATAAAAAATAACATAAAATAGGCATGTACGGGTAAGTTTTCAAGACCACATAACTCGCTTTAATATTAAGCTATAAATCTCAAACTAGGTACCAAAATAGGGTACCATGCCCCCAACCCCTGTGCCTAAGGAAATATTTATAGCTTAGTTAGGAGGGTCGCAATGGGCCCCCAAAGTACATCGTTAAACTGACCGCGAGATTGCTTTTGAAGCCATGAAGTAGCTCGCTGACCGTGTAATCGTGGTGGAGCGGATAGCGTGACAGCAGCTGAGCGAGACGGTGCGGGTTCGAATCCCAGTGTGGACAATTTTTAAAATTTGTTTATTTTTTTTCTATTGTTAATTTTACATTATATTATTCATTTAATGTCTTTTTCTATATTTTAGAAGGAACTATATATGAAAAATAATTTTTTTAAGTTCGGGAAAGTGAGAACAGAGCTTAAAAACAGGAAAAATCAATTAAAATTAATTTATTCCTATTATTTACAATATTTTCGATAGTTTGGCCTGCCTAATATGTTCTCTGTATAAAAACAATCCTCTTTCTTCGTTTAAGAACGCGTAATGGAATAAAAAATAACATAAATTAGGCATGTACGGGTAAGTTTTCAAGACCACATAACTCGCTTTAATATTAAGCTATAAATCTCAAACTCGGTACCAAAATAGGGTACCATGCCCCCAACCCCTGTGCCTAAGGAAATATTTATAGCTTAATTAGGAGGGTCGCAATGGGCCCCCAAAATACATCGTTAAACTGACTGCGAGATTGCTTTTGAAGCCATGAAGTAGCTCGCTGACCGTGTAATCGTGGTGGAGCGGATAGCGTGATAGCAGCTGGGCGAGACGGTGCGGGTTCGAATCCCAGTGTGGACAATTTTTAAAATTTGTTTATTTTTTTTTTCTATTGTTAATTTTACATTATATTATTCATTTAATGTCTTTTTCTATATTTTAGAAGGAACTATATATGAAAAATAATTTTTTTAAGTTCGGGAAAGTGAGAACAGAGAGTTTAAAAATAGGAAAAATAAATTAAAATTAATTTATTCATATTATTTACAATATTTTCGATAGTTTGGCCTGCCTAATATGTTCTCTGTATAAAAACAATCCTCTTTCTTCGTTAAAGAACGCGTAATGGAATAAAAAATAACATAAAATAGGCATGTACGGGTAAGTTTTCAAGACCACATAACTCGCTTTAATATTAAGCTATAAATCTCAAACTCGGTACCAAAATAGGGTACCATGCCCCCAACCCCTGTGCCTAAGGAAATATTTATAGCTTAATTAGGAGGGTCGAAATGGGCCCCCAAAGTACATCGTTAAACTGACCGCGAGATTGCTTTTGAAGCCATGAAGTAGCTCGCTGACCGTGTAATCGTGGTGGAGCGGATAGCGTGATAGCAGCTGAGCGAGACGGTGCGGGTTCGTATCCCAGTGTGGACAATTTTTAAAATTTGTTTATTTTTTTTTCTATTGTTAATTTTACATTATATTATTCATTTAATGTCTTTTTCTATATTTTAGAAGGAACTATATAGGAAAAATAATTTTTTTAAGTTTGGGAAAGTGAGAACAGAGCTTAAAAACAGAAAAATTAATTAAAATTAATTTATTCATATTATTTACAATACTTTCGATAGTTTGGCCTGCCTAATATGTTCTCTGTATAAAAACAATCCTCTTTCTTCGTTAAAGAACGCGTAATGGAATAAAAAATAACATAAAATAGGCATGTACGGGTAAGTTTTCAAGACCACATAACTCGCTTTAATATTAAGCTATAAATCTCAAACTCGGTAACAAAATAGGGTACCATGCCCCCAACCCCTGTGTCTAAGGAAATATTTATAGCTTAATTAGGAGGGTCGCAATGGTCCCCCAAAGTACATCGTTAAACTGACCGCGAGATTGCTTTTGAAGCCATGAAGTAGCTCGCTGACCGTGTAATCGTGGTGGAGCGGATAGCGTGACAGCAGCTGAGCGAGACGGTGCGGGTTCGAATCCCAGTGTGGACAATTTTTAAAATTTGTTTATTTTTTTTTCTATTGTTAATTTTACATTATATTATTCATTTAATGTCTTTTTCTATATTTTAGAAGGAACTATATATGAAAAATAATTTTTTTAAGTTTGGGAAAGTGCGAACAGAGCTAAAAAACAGGAAAAAACAATTAAAATTAATTTATTCATATTATTTACAATACTTTCGATAGTTTGGCCTGCCTAATATGTTCTCTGTATAAAAACAATCCTCTTTCTTCCTTAAAGAACGCGTAATGGAATAAAAAATAACACAAAATAGGCATGTACGGGTAAGTTTTCAAGACCACATAACTCGCTTTTATATTAAGCTATAAATCTCAAACTCGGTACCAAAATAGGGTACCATGCCCCCAACCCCTGTGTCTAAGGAAATATTTATAGCTTAATTAGGAGGGTCGCAATGGGCCCCCAAAGTACATCGTTAAACTGACCCCGAGATTGCTTTTGAAGCCATGAAGTAGCTCGCTGACCGTGTAATCGTGGTGGAGCGGATAGCGTGACAGCAGCTGAGCGAGACGGTGCGGGTTCGAATCCCAGTGTGGACAATTTTTAAAATTTGTTTATTTTTTTTCTATTGTTAATTTTACATTATATTATTCATTTAATGTCTTTTTCTATATTTTAGAAGGAACTATATATGAAAAATAATTTTTTTAAGTTCGGGAAAGTGAGAACAGAGCTTAAAAACAGGAAAAATCAATTAAAATTAATTTATTCCTATTATTTACAATATTTTCGATAGTTTGACCTGCCTAATATGTTCTCTGTATAAAAACAATCCTCTTTCTTCGTTAAAGAACGCGTAATGGAATAAAAAATAACATAAATTAGGCATGTACGGGTAAGTTTTCAAGACCACATAACTCGCTTTAATATTAAGCTATAAATCTCAAACTCGGTACCAAAATAGGGTACCATGCCCCCAACCCCTGTGCCTAAGGAAATATTTATAGCTTAATTAGGAGGGTCGAAATGGGCCCCCAAAGTACATCGTTAAACTGACCGCGAGATTGCTTTTGAAGCCATGAAGTAGCTCGCTGACCGTGTAATCGTGGTGGAGCGGATAGTGTGATAGCAGCTGAGCGAGACGGTGCGGGTTCGTATCCCAGTGTGGACAATTTTTAAAATTTGTTTATTTTTTTTTCTATTGTTAATTTTACATTATATTATTCATTTAATGTCTTTTTCTATATTTTAGAAGGAACTATATAGGAAAAATAATTTTTTTAAGTTTGGGAAAGTGAGAACAGAGCTTAAAAACAGAAAAATTAATTAAAATTAATTTATTCATATTATTTACAATACTTTCGATAGTTTGGCCTGCCTAATATGTTCTCTGTATAAAAACAATCCTCTTTCTTCGTTAAAGAACGCGTAATGGAATAAAAAATAACATAAAATAGGCATGTACGGGTAAGTTTTCAAGACCACATAACTCGCTTTAATATTAAGCTATAAATCTCAAACTCGGTACCAAAATAGGGTACCATGCCCCCAACCCCTGTGTCTAAGGAAATATTTATAGCTTAATTAGGAGGGTCGCAATGGGCCCCCAAAGTACATCGTTAAACTGACCGCGAGATTGCTTTTGAAGCCATGAAGTAGCTCGCTGACCGTGTAATCGTGGTGGAGCGGATAGCGTGACAGCAGCTGAGCGAGACGGTGCGGGTTCGAATCCCAGTGTGGACAATTTTTAAAATTTGTTTATTTTTTTTTCTATTGTTAATTTTACATTATATTATTCATTTAATGTCTTTTTCTATATTTTAGAAGGAACTATATATGAAAAATAATTTTTTTAAGTTTGGGAAAGTGCGAACAGAGCTAAAAAACAGGAAAAAACAATTAAAATTAATTTATTCATATTATTTACAATACTTTCGATAGTTTGGCCTGCCTAATATGTTCTCTGTATAAAAACAATCCTCTTTCTTCCTTAAAGAACGCGTAATGGAATAAAAAATAACACAAAATAGGCATGTACGGGTAAGTTTTCAAGACCACATAACTCGCTTTTATATTAAGCTATAAATCTCAAACTCGGTACCAAAATAGGGTACCATGCCCCCAACCCCTGTGTCTAAGGAAATATTTATAGCTTAATTAGGAGGGTCGCAATGGGCCCCCAAAGTACATCGTTAAACTGACCCCGAGATTGCTTTTGAAGCCATGAAGTAGCTCGCTGACCGTGTAATCGTGGTGGAGCGGATAGCGTGACAGCAGCTGAGCGAGACGGTGCGGGTTCGAATCCCAGTGTGGACAATTTTTAAAATTTGTTTATTTTTTTTCTATTGTTAATTTTACATTATATTATTCATTTAATGTCTTTTTCTATATTTTAGAAGGAACTATATATGAAAAATAATTTTTTTAAGTTCGGGAAAGTGAGAACAGAGCTTAAAAACAGGAAAAATCAATTAAAATTAATTTATTCCTATTATTTACAATATTTTCGATAGTTTGACCTGCCTAATATGTTCTCTGTATAAAAACAATCCTCTTTCTTCGTTAAAGAACGCGTAATGGAATAAAAAATAACATAAATTAGGCATGTACGGGTAAGTTTTCAAGACCACATAACTCGCTTTAATATTAAGCTATAAATCTCAAACTCGGTACCAAAATAGGGTACCATGCCCCCAACCCCTGTGCCTAAGGAAATATTTATAGCTTAATTAGGAGGGTCGCAACGGGCCCCCAAAATACATCGTTAAACTGACCGCGAGATTGCTTTTGAAGCCATGAAGTAGCTCGCTGATCGTGTAATCGTGGTGGAGCGGATAGCGTGATAGCAGCTGGGCGAGACGGTGCGGGTTCGAATCCCAGTGTGGACAATTTTTAAAATTTGTTTATTTTTTTTTTCTATTGTTAATTTTACATTATATTATTCATTTAATGTCTTTTTCTATATTTTAGAAGGAACTATATATGAAAAATAATTTTTTTAAGTTCGGGAAAGTGAGAACAGAGAGTTTAAAAATAGGAAAAATAAATTAAAATTAATTTATTCATATTATTTACAATATTTTCGATAGTTTGGCCTGCCTAATATGTTCTCTGTATAAAAACAATCCTCTTTCTTCGTTAAAGAACGCGTAATGGAATAAAAAATAACATAAAATAGGCATGTACGGGTAAGTTTTCAAGACCACATAACTCGCTTTAATATTAAGCTATAAATCTCAAACTCGGTACCAAAATAGGGTACCATGCCCCCAACCCCTGTGCCTAAGGAAATATTTATAGCTTAATTAGGAGGGTCGAAATGGGCCCCCAAAGTACATCGTTAAACTGACCGCGAGATTGCTTTTGAAGCCATGAAGTAGCTCGCTGACCGTGTAATCGTGGTGGAGCGGATAGCGTGATAGCAGCTGAGCGAGACGGTGCGGGTTCGTATCCCAGTGTGGACAATTTTTAAAATTTGTTTATTTTTTTTTCTATTGTTAATTTTACATTATATTATTCATTTAATGTCTTTTTCTATATTTTAGAAGGAACTATATAGGAAAAATAATTTTTTTAAGTTTGGGAAAGTGAGAACAGAGCTTAAAAACAGAAAAATTAATTAAAATTAATTTATTCATATTATTTACAATACTTTCGATAGTTTGGCCTGCCTAATATGTTCTCTGTATAAAAACAATCCTCTTTCTTCCTTAAAGAACGCGTAATGGAATAAAAAATAACACAAAATAGGCATGTACGGGTAAGTTTTCAAGACCACATAACTCGCTTTTATATTAAGCTATAAATCTCAAACTCGGTACCAAAATAGGGTACCATGCCCCCAACCCCTGTGTCTAAGGAAATATTTATAGCTTAATTAGGAGGGTCGCAACGGGCCCCCAAAATACATCGTTACACTGACCGCGAGATTGCTTTTGAAGCCATGAAGTAGCTCGCTGATCGTGTAATCGTGGTGGAGCGGATAGCGTGATAGCAGCTGGGCGAGACGGTGCGGGTTCGAATCCCAGTGTGGACAATTTTTAAAATTTGTTTATTTTTTTTTTCTATTGTTAATTTTACATTATATTATTCATTTAATGTCTTTTTCTATATTTTAGAAGGAACTATATATGAAAAATAATTTTTTTAAGTTCGGGAAAGTGAGAACAGAGAGTTTAAAAATAGGAAAAATAAATTAAAATTAATTTATTCATATTATTTACAATATTTTCGATAGTTTGGCCTGCCTAATATGTTCTCTGTATAAAAACAATCCTCTTTCTTCGTTAAAGAACGCGTAATGGAATAAAAAATAACATAAAATAGGCATGTACGGGTAAGTTTTCAAGACCACATAACTCGCTTTAATATTAAGCTATAAATCTCAAACTCGGTACCAAAATAGGGTACCATGCCCCCAACCCCTGTGCCTAAGGAAATATTTATAGCTTAATTAGGAGGGTCGAAATGGGCCCCCAAAGTACATCGTTAAACTGACCGCGAGATTGCTTTTGAAGCCATGAAGTAGCTCGCTGACCGTGTAATCGTGGTGGAGCGGATAGCGTGATAGCAGCTGAGCGAGACGGTGCGGGTTCGTATCCCAGTGTGGACAATTTTTAAAATTTGTTTATTTTTTTTTCTATTGTTAATTTTACATTATATTATTCATTTAATGTCTTTTTCTATATTTTAGAAGGAACTATATAGGAAAAATAATTTTTTTAAGTTTGGGAAAGTGAGAACAGAGCTTAAAAACAGAAAAATTAATTAAAATTAATTTATTCATATTATTTACAATACTTTCGATAGTTTGGCCTGCCTAATATGTTCTCTGTATAAAAACAATCCTCTTTCTTCCTTAAAGAACGCGTAATGGAATAAAAAATAACACAAAATAGGCATGTACGGGTAAGTTTTCAAGACCACATAACTCGCTTTTATATTAAGCTATAAATCTCAAACTCGGTACCAAAATAGGGTACCATGCCCCCAACCCCTGTGTCTAAGGAAATATTTATAGCTTAATTAGGAGGGTCGCAATGGGCCCCCAAAGTACATCGTTAAACTGACCCCGAGATTGCTTTTGAAGCCATGAAGTAGCTCGCTGACCGTGTAATCGTGGTGGAGCGGATAGCGTGACAGCAGCTGAGCGAGACGGTGCGGGTTCGAATCCCAGTGTGGACAATTTTTAAAATTTGTTTATTTTTTTTCTATTGTTAATTTTACATTATATTATTCATTTAATGTCTTTTTCTATATTTTAGAAGGAACTATATATGAAAAATAATTTTTTTAAGTTCGGGAAAGTGAGAACAGAGCTTAAAAACAGGAAAAATCAATTAAAATTAATTTATTCCTATTATTTACAATATTTTCGATAGTTTGACCTGCCTAATATGTTCTCTGTATAAAAACAATCCTCTTTCTTCGTTAAAGAACGCGTAATGGAATAAAAAATAACATAAATTAGGCATGTACGGGTAAGTTTTCAAGACCACATAACTCGCTTTAATATTAAGCTATAAATCTCAAACTCGGTACCAAAATAGGGTACCATGCCCCCAACCCCTGTGCCTAAGGAAATATTTATAGCTTAATTAGGAGGGTCGCAACGGGCCCCCAAAATACATCGTTAAACTGACCGCGAGATTGCTTTTGAAGCCATGAAGTAGCTCGCTGATCGTGTAATCGTGGTGGAGCGGATAGCGTGATAGCAGCTGGGCGAGACGGTGCGGGTTCGAATCCCAGTGTGGACAATTTTTAAAATTTGTTTATTTTTTTTTCTATTGTTAATTTTACATTATATTATTCATTTAATGTCTTTTTCTATATTTTAGAAGGAACTATATATGAAAAATAATTTTTTTAAGTTCGGGAAAGTGAGAACAGAGAGTTTAAAAATAGGAAAAATAAATTAAAATTAATTTATTGATATTATTTACAATATTTTCGATAGTTTGGTCTGCCTAATATGTTCTCTGTATAAAAACAATCCTCTTTCTTCGTTAAAGAACGCGTAATGGAATAAAAAATAACATAAAATAGGCATGTACCGGTAAGTTTTCAAGACCACATAACTCGCTTTAATATTAAGCTATAAATCTCAAACTCGGTACCAAAATAGGGTACCATGCCCCCAACCCCTGTGCCTAAGGAAATATTTATAGCTTAATTAGGAGGGTCGAAATGGGCCCCCAAAGTACATCGTTAAACTGACCGCGAGATTGCTTTTGAAGCCATGAAGTAGCTCGCTGACCGTGTAATCGTGGTGGAGCGGATAGCGTGATAGCAGCTGAGCGAGACGGTGCGGGTTCGAATCCCAGTGTGGACAATTTTTAAAATTTGTTTATTTTTTTTTCTATTGTTAATTTTACATTATATTATTCATTTAATGTCTTTTTCTATATTTTAGAAGGAACTATATAGGAAAAATAATTTTTTTAAGTTAGGGAAAGTGAGAACAGAGCTTAAAAACAGGAAAAATCAATTAAAATTAATTTATTCATATTATTTACAATACTTTCGATAGTTTGGCCTGCCTAATATGTTCTCTGTATAAAAACAATCCTCTTTCTTCGTTAAAGAACGCGTAATGGAATAAAAAATAACATAAAATAGGCATGTACGGGTAAGTTTTCAAGACCACATAACTCGCTTTAATATTAAGCTATAAATCTCAAACTCGGTACCAAAATAGGGTACCATGCCCCCAACCCCTGTGTCTAAGGAAATATTTATAGCTTAATTAGGAGGGTCGCAATGGGCCCCCAAAGTACATCGTTAAACTGACCGCGAGATTGCTTTTGAAGCCATGAAGTAGCTCGCTGACCGTGTAATCGTGGTGGAGCGGATAGCGTGATAGCAGCTGAGCGAGAATGTGCGGGTTCGAATCCCAGTGTGGACAATTTTTAAAATTTGTTTATTTTTTTTTCTATTGTTAATTTTACATTATATTATTCATTTAATGTCTTTTTCTATATTTTAGAAGGAACTATATATGAAAAATAATTTTTTTAAGTTCGGGAAAGTGAGAACAGAGCTTAAAAACAGGAAAAATCAATTAAAATTAATTTATTCATATTATTTACAATACTTTCGATAGTTTGGCCTGCCTTATATGTTCTCTGTATAAAAACAATCCTCTTTCTTCGTTAAAGAACGCGTAATGGAATAAAAAATAACATAAAATAGGCATGTACGGGTATGTTTTCAAGACCACATAACTCGCTTTAATATTAAGCTATAAATCTCAAACTCGGTACCAAAATAGGGTACCATGCCCCCAACCCCTGTGCCTAAGGAAATATTTATAGCTTAATTAGGAGAGTCGCAATGGGCCCCCGAAGTACATCGTTAAACTGACCGCGAGATTGCTTTTGAAGCCATGAAGTAGCTCGCTGACCGTGTAATCGTGGTGGAGCGGATAGCGTGATAGCAGCTGAGCGAGACGGTGCGGGGTCGAATCCCAGTGTGGACAATTTTTAAAATTTGTTTATTATTTTTTTTCTATTGTTAATTTTACATTATATTATTCATTTAATGTCTTTTTCTATATTTTAGAAGGAACTATATATGAAAAATTAATTTTTTAAGTTCGGGAAAGTGAGAACAGAGCTTAAAAACAGGAAAAATCAATTAAAATTAATTTATTCATATTATTTACAATATTTTCGATAGTTTGGCCTGCCTAATATGTTCTCTGTATAAAAACAATCCTCTTTCTTCGTTAAAGAACGCGCAATGGAATAAAAAATAACATAAAATAGGCATGTACGGGTAAGTTTTCAAGACCACATAACTCGCTTTAATATTAAGCTATAAATCTCAAACTCGGTACCAAAATAAGGTACCATGCCCACAACCCCTGTGCCTAAGGAAATATTTATAGCTTAATTAGGAGGGTCGCAATGGGCCCCCAAAGTACATCGTTAAACTGACCGCGAGATTGCTTTTGAAGCCATGAAGTAGCTCGCTGACCGTGTAATCGTGGTGGAGCGGATAGCGTGATAGCAGCTGAGCGAGACGGTGCGGGTTCGAATCCCAGTGTGGACAATTTTTTAAATTTGTTTATTTTTTTTTCTATTGTTAATTTTACATTATATTATTCATTTAATGTCTTTTTCTATATTTTAGAAGGAACTATATATGAAAAATAATTTTTTTAAGTTCGGGAAAGTGAGAACAGAGCTTAAAAATAGGAAAAATCAATTAAAATTAATTTATTGATATTATTTACAATATTTTCGATAGTTTGGTCTGCCTAATATGTTCTCTGTATAAAAACAATCCTCTTTCTTCGTTAAAGAACGCGTAATGGAATAAAAAATAACATAAAATAGGCATGTACCGGTAAGTTTTCAAGACCACATAACTCGCTTTAATAATAAGCTATAAATCTCAAACTCGGTACCAAAATAGGGTACCATGCCCCCAACCCCTGTGTCTAAGGAAATATTTATAGCTTAATTAGGAGGGTCGCAATGGGCCCCCAAAGTACATCGTTAAACTGACCGCGAGATTGCTTTTGAAGCCATGAAGTAGCTCGCTGACCGTGTAATCGTGGTGGAGCGGATAGCGTGATAGCAGCTGAGCGAGAATGTGCGGGTTCGAATCCCAGTGTGGACAATTTTTAAAATTTGTTTATTTTTTTTTCTATTGTTAATTTTACATTATATTATTCATTTAATGTCTTTTTCTATATTTTAGAAGGAACTATATATGAAAAATAATTTTTTTAAGTTCGGGAAAGTGAGAACAGAGCTTAAAAACAGGAAAAATCAATTAAAATTAATTTATTCATATTATTTACAATACTTTCGATAGTTTGGCCTGCCTTATATGTTCTCTGTATAAAAACAATCCTCTTTCTTCGTTAAAGAACGCGTAATGGAATAAAAAATAACATAAAATAGGCATGTACGGGTATGTTTTCAAGACCACATAACTCGCTTTAATATTAAGCTATAAATCTCAAACTCGGTACCAAAATAGGGTACCATGCCCCCAACCCCTGTGCCTAAGGAAATATTTATAGCTTAATTAGGAGAGTCGCAATGGGCCCCCGAAGTACATCGTTAAACTGACCGCGAGATTGCTTTTGAAGCCATGAAGTAGCTCGCTGACCGTGTAATCGTGGTGGAGCGGATAGCGTTATAGCAGCTGAGCGAGACGGTGCGGGGTCGAATCCCAGTGTGGACAATTTTTAAAATTTGTTTATTATTTTTTTTCTATTGTTAATTTTACATTATATTATTCATTTAATGTCTTTTTCTATATTTTAGAAGGAACTATATATGAAAAATTAATTTTTTAAGTTCGGGAAAGTGAGAACAGAGCTTAAAAACAGGAAAAATCAATTAAAATTAATTTATTCATATTATTTACAATATTTTCGATAGTTTGGCCTGCCTAATATGTTCTCTGTATAAAAACAATCCTCTTTCTTCGTTAAAGAACGCGCAATGGAATAAAAAATAACATAAAATAGGCATGTACGGGTAAGTTTTCAAGACCACATAACTCGCTTTAATATTAAGCTATAAATCTCAAACTCGGTACCAAAATAAGGTACCATGCCCACAACCCCTGTGCCTAAGGAAATATTTATAGCTTAATTAGGAGGGTCGCAATGGGCCCCCAAAGTACATCGTTAAACTGACCGCGAGATTGCTTTTGAAGCCATGAAGTAGCTCGCTGACCGTGTAATCGTGGTGGAGCGGATAGCGTGATAGCAGCTGAGCGAGACGGTGCGGGTTCGAATCCCAGTGTGGACAATTTTTTAAATTTGTTTATTTTTTTTTCTATTGTTAATTTTACATTATATTATTCATTTAATGTCTTTTTCTATATTTTAGAAGGAACTATATATGAAAAATAATTTTTTTAAGTTCGGGAAAGTGAGAACAGAGCTTAAAAATAGGAAAAATCAATTAAAATTAATTTATTCATATTATTTACAATACTTTCGATAGTTTGACCTGCCTAATATGTTCTCTGTATAAAAACAATCCTCTTTCTTCGTTAAAGAACGCGTAATGGAATAAAAAATAACATAAAATAGGCATGTACGGGTAAGTTTTCAAGACCACATAACTCGCTTTAATATTAAGCTATAAATCTCAAACTCGGTACCAAAATAGGGTACCATACCCCCAACCCCTGTGCCTAAGGAAATATTTATAGCTTAATTAGGAGGGTCGCAATGGGCCCCCAAAGTACATCGTTAAACTGACCGCAAGATTGCTTTTGAAGCCATGAATAAACTCGCTGACCGTGTAATCGTGGTGGAGCGGATAGCGTTATAGCAGCTGAGCGAGACGGTGCGGGTTCGAATCCCAGTGTGGACAATTTTTAAAATTTGTTTATTTTTTTTTCTATTGTTAATTTTACATTATATTATTCATTTAATGTCTTTTTCTATATTTTAGAAGGAACTATATATGAAAAATAATTTTTTTAAGTTCGGGAAAGTGAGAACAGAGCTTAAAAATAGGAAAAATCAATTAAAATTAATTTATTCATATTATTTACAATATTTTCGATAGTTTGGCCTGCCTAATATGTTCTCTGAATAAAAACAATCCTCTTTCTTCGTTAAAGAACACGTAATGGAATAAAAAATAACATAAAATAGGCATGTACGGGTAAGTTTTCAAGACCACATAACTCGCTTTAATATTAAGCTATAAATCTCAAACTCGGTACCAAAATAGGGTACCATGCCCCCAACCCCTGTGCCTAAGGAAATATTTATAGCTTAATTAGGAGGGTCGCAATGGGCCCCCAAAGTACATCGTTAAACTGACCGTGAGATTGCTTTTGAAGCCATGAAGTAGCTCGCTGACCGTGTAATCGTGGTGGAGCGGATAGCGTGATAGCAGCTGAGCGAGACGGTGTGGGTTCGAACCCCAGTGTGGACAATTTTTAAAATTTGTTTATTTTTTTTTCTATTGTTAATTTTACATTATATTATTCATTTAATGTCTTTTTCTATATTTTAGAAGGAACTATATATGAAAAATAATTTTTTTAAGTTCGGGAAAGTGAGAACAGAGCTTAAAAACAGGAAAAATCAATTAAAATTAATTTATTCATATTATTTACAATATTTTCGATAGTTTGGCCTGCCTAATATGTTCTCTGTATAAAAACAATCCTCTTTCTTCCTTAAAGAACGCGTAATGGAATAAAAAATAACATAAAATAGGCATTTACGGGAAAGTTTTCAAGACCACATAACTCGCTTTCATATTAAGCTATAAATCTCAAACTCGGTACCAAAATAGGGTACCAATGCCCCAACACCTGTGCCTAAGGAAATATTTATAGCTTAATTAGGAGGGTCGCAATGGGCCCCCAAAGTACATCGTTAAACTGACCGCGAGATTGCTTTTGAAGCCATGAATAAACTCGCTGACCGTGTAATCGTGGTGGAGCGGATAGCGTTATAGCAGCTGAGCGAGACGGTGCGGGTTCGAATCCCAGTGTGGACAATTTTTAAAATTTGTTTATTTTTTTTTCTATTGTTAATTTTACATTATATTATTCATTTAATGTCTTTTTCTATATTTTAGAAGGAACTATATATGAAAAATAATTTTTTTAAGTTCGGGAAAGTGAGAACAGAGCTTAAAAATAGGAAAAATCAATTAAAATTAATTTATTCATATTATTTACAATATTTTCGATAGTTTGGCCTGCCTAATATGTTCTCTGAATAAAAACAATCCTCTTTCTTCGTTAAAGAACACGTAATGGAATAAAAAATAACATAAAATAGGCATGTACGGGTAAGTTTTCAAGACCACATAACTCGCTTTAATATTAAGCTATAAATCTCAAACTCGGTACCAAAATAGGGTACCATGCCCCCAACCCCTGTGCCTAAGGAAATATTTATAGCTTAATTAGGAGGGTCGCAATGGGCCCCCAAAGTACATCGTTAAACTGACCGCGAGATTGCTTTTGAAGCCATGAAGTAGCTCGCTGACCGTGTAATCGTGGTGGAGCGGATAGCGTGATAGCAGCTGAGCGAGACGGTGTGGGTTCGAACCCCAGTGTGGACAATTTTTAAAATTTGTTTATTTTTTTTTCTATTGTTAATTTTACATTATATTATTCATTTAATGTCTTTTTCTATATTTTAGAAGGAACTATATATGAAAAATAATTTTTTTAAGTTCGGGAAAGTGAGAACAGAGCTTAAAAACAGGAAAAATCAATTAAAATTAATTTATTCATATTATTTACAATATTTTCGATAGTTTGGCCTGCCTAATATGTTCTCTGTATAAAAACAATCCTCTTTCTTCCTTAAAGAACGCGTAATGGAATAAAAAATAACATAAAATAGGCATTTACGGGAAAGTTTTCAAGACCACATAACTCGCTTTAATATTAAGCTATAAATCTCAAACTCGGTACCAAAATAGGGTACCAATGCCCCAACACCTGTGCCTAAGGAAATATTTATAGCTTAATTAGGAGGGTCGCAATGGGCCCCCAAAGTACATCGTTAAACTGACCGCGAGATTGCTTTTGAAGCCATGAAGTAGCTCGCTGACCGTGTAATCGTGGTGGAGCGGATAGCGTGATAGCAGCTGAGCGAGACGGTGCGGGTTCGAATCCCAGTGTGGACAATTTTTAAAATTTGTTTATTTTTTTTCTATTGTTAATTTTACATTATATTATTCATTTAATGTCTTTTTCTATATTTTAGAAGGAACTATATATGAAAAATAATTTTTTTAATTTCGGGAAAGTGAGAACAGAGCTTAAAAACAGGAAAAATCAATTAAAATTAATTTATTCATATTATTTACAAAACTTTCGATAGTTTGGCCTGCCTAATATGTTCTCTGTATAAAATCAATCCTCTTTCTTCGTTAAAGAACGCGAAATGGAATAAAAAATAACATAAAATAGGCATGTACGGGTAAGTTTTCAAGACCACATAACTCGCTTTAATATTAAGCTATAAATCTCAAACTCGGTACCAAAATAGGGTACCATGCCCCCAACCCCTGTGCCTAAGGAAATATTTATAGCTTAATTAGGAGGGTCGCAATGGGCCCCCAAAGTACATCGTTAAACTGACCGCAAGATTGCTTTTGAAGCCATGAATAAACTCGCTGACCGTGTAATCGTGGTGGAGCGGATAGCGTTATAGCAGCTGAGCGAGACGGTGCGGGTTCGAATCCCAGTGTGGACAATTTTTAAAATTTGTTTATTTTTTTTTCTATTGTTAATTTTACATTATATTATTCATTTAATGTCTTTTTCTATATTTTAGAAGGAACTATATATGAAAAATAATTTTTTTAAGTTCGGGAAAGTGAGAACAGAGCTTAAAAATAGGAAAAATCAATTAAAATTAATTTATTCATATTATTTACAATATTTTCGATAGTTTGGCCTGCCTAATATGTTCTCTGAATAAAAACAATCCTCTTACTTCGTTAAAGAACACGTAATGGAATAAAAAATAACATAAAATAGGCATGTACGGGTAAGTTTTCAAGACCACATAACTCGCTTTAATATTAAGCTATAAATCTCAAACTCGGTACCAAAATAGGGTACCATGCCCCCAACCCCTGTGCCTAAGGAAATATTTATAGCTTAATTAGGAGGGTCGCAATGGGCCCCCAAAGTACATCGTTAAACTGACCGCGAGATTGCTTTTGAAGCCATGAAGTAGCTCGCTGACCGTGTAATCGTGGTGGAGCGGATAGCGTGATAGCAGCTGAGCGAGACGGTGTGGGTTCGAACCCCAGTGTGGACAATTTTTAAAATTTGTTTTTTTTTTTCTATTGTTAATTTTACATTATATTATTCATTTAATGTCTTTTTCTATATTTTAGAAGGAACTATATATGAAAAATTATTTTTTTAAGTTCGGGAAAGTGAGAACAGAGCTTAAAAACAGGAAAAATCAATTAAAATTAATTTATTCATATTATTTACAATATTTTCGATAGTTTGGCCTGCCTAATATGTTCTCTGTATAAAAACAATCCTCTTTCTTCCTTAAAGAACGCGTAATGGAATAAAAAATAACATAAAATAGGCATTTACGGGAAAGTTTTCAAGACCACATAACTCGCTTTAATATTAAGCTATAAATCTCAAACTCGGTACCAAAATAGGGTACCAATGCCCCAACACCTGTGCCTAAGGAAATATTTATAGCTTAATTAGGAGGGTCGCAATGGGCCCCCAAAGTACATCGTTAAACTGACCGCGAGATTGCTTTTGAAGCCATGAAGTAGCTCGCTGACCGTGTAATCGTGGTGGAGCGGATAGCGTGATAGCAGCTGAGCGAGACGGTGCGGGTTCGAATCCCAGTGTGGACAATTTTTAAAATTTGTTTATTTTTTTTCTATTGTTAATTTTACATTATATTATTCATTTAATGTCTTTTTCTATATTTTAGAAGGAACTATATATGAAAAATAATTTTTTTAATTTCGGGAAAGTGAGAACAGAGCTTAAAAACAGGAAAAATCAATTAAAATTAATTTATTCATATTATTTACAAAACTTTCGATAGTTTGGCCTGCCTAATATGTTCTCTGTATAAAAACAATCCTCTTTCTTCGTTAAAGAACGCGTAATGGAATAAAAAATAACATAAAATAGGCATGTACGGGTAAGTTTTCAAGACCACATAACTCGCTTTAATATTAAGCTATAAATCTCAAACTAGGTACCAAAATAGGGTACCATGCCCCCAACCCCTGTGCCTAAGGAAATATATATAGCTTAATTAGGAGGGTCGCAATGGGCCCCCAAAGTACATCGTTAAACTGACCGCGAGATTGCTTTTGAAGCCATGAAGTAGCTCGCTGACCGTGTAATCGTGGTGGAGCGGATAGCGTGATAGCAGCTGAGCGAGACGGTGCGGGTTCGAATCCCAGTGTGGACAATTTTTAAAATTTGTTTATTTTTTTTTTCTATTGTTAATTTTACATTATATTATTCATTTAATGTCTTTTTCTATATTTTAGAAGGAACTATATATGAAAAATAATTTTTTTAAGTTCGGGAAAGTGAGAACAGAGCTTAAAAATAGGAAAAATCAATTAAAATTAATTTATTCATATTATTTACAATATTTTCGATAGTTTGGCCTGCCTAATATGTTCTCTGTATAAAAACAATCCTCTTTCTTCGTTAAAGAACGCGAAATGGAATAAAAAATAACATAAAATAGGCATGTACGGGTAAGTTTTCAAGACCACATAACTCGCTTTAATATTAAGCTATAAATCTCAAACTCGGTACCAAAATAGGGTACCATGCCCCCAACCCCTGTGCCTAAGGAAATATTTATAGCTTAATTAGGAGGGTCGCAATGGGCCCCCAAAGTACATCGTTAAACTGACCGCGAGATTGCTTTTGAATCCATGAAGTAGCTCGCTGACCGTGTAATCGTGGTGGAGCGGATAGCGTGATAGCAGCTGAGCGAGACGGTGCGGGTTCGAATCCCAGTGTGGACAATTTTTAAAAGTTGTTTATTTTTTTTTCTATTGTTAATTTTACATTATATTATTCATTTAATGTCTTTTTCTATATTTTAGAAGGAACTATATATGAAAAATAATTTTTTTAAGTTCGGGAAAGTGAGAACAGAGCTTAAAAATAGGAAAAATTAATTAAAATTAATTTATTCATATTATTTACAATATTTTCGATAGTTTGGCCTGCCTAATATGTTCTCTGTATAAAAACAATCCTCTTTCTTCGTTAAAGAACGCGTAATGGAATAAAAAATAACATAAGATAGGCATGTACGGGTAAGTTTTCAAGACCACATAATTCGCTTTAATATTAAGCTATAAATCTCAAACTCGGTACCAAAATAGGGTACCATCAAAGCCTCCTAGATAGGGTGTACTTTCCGAAATATTGCTTCTACTCTCTAGTTGTGACGTCACTCTCTGGGGGTTAGATTTTAAGCTGACGAAGGACAAGCGGTCAAAAAGAAAGACAGCGGACAGAGTTAGCCATTTTAACCGATTGGAAGCGACCTATTTGAAAAGTGTTTATCATTGAAAAGCAAACCTTTTGAGAAGTAAGTTCACTTTATCTTATTTAAATACTTTAAAATGTTTCTTCTAATGTATTAATTGGAAATTGTGTGCTGTTTTAATAAAATTTAACGTTTAAATTAACATCGTATCGATTATAATCACTCCCTATAACAGTGAGGAACGTATGGAGAAAAAAATTTTTGTTGTTATATACTAGATTTTATTCTAACTAAATTGTTCATTCCTTTTCAAGTTATTAAAATGCTAACTGCGTCTGTTTATTTTGCATAAAAGTTGCTAATAAGATTTATTAGACAGATATTTAATAGATTACATAGCAAGTGAGATTAGTTAAATAATTTTGGATTACGTTAAATCTATTTTTCGCTTTTCATTATGTAAATATTGGATTATTCGACGTTATATTGCATTTTTCTCTTTTTTGATGTGTTAAAACCTGTAATCCTTATTTGTAAAAATTTTTTCATAATGTATATTTTATTGTTTGTAATATATTAAGTACAAACAAAATTTACAGTACATTTCTGTTGAATATCTTATTTATCTACATATCAATGACGAATAGCTGTTATGTTAATAACAAATAGTTCTACTTTGAAACATAATGTAAACATGAGGTTATATGTCATGCTTTTTTACTAATCTTGCGTGTAATATTGAAGATCAAGCAATAATACTTATGCATATACTTATCCATTTACATATATGCTAAAATAATTTTTAATAAATTTTCTTCTTCTAATTTTAGTCTTAAATAATTAGTTTAATTTTTCAGATTAAAATTTTTGGAAGACTGATTTTACCTTCCTTTAAGACTTTAATATGTGTTTTTAAAATTACATAGCATCTTTGTTTTGAATTGTAATTTTAGTATTAAGTTGATTTTTTTTATAATTATCTGACATTTAACATAGTAATGAATAAGTATCAATAATATTTGCATAAGTTTCTCTCAATTGATTTTTATAAATTAAATATATAAAATGTTAAATATTTGAATTTTTAATTTAAATTTTCAGTCTTGAATAATTGTTATAGTTTTTTGTTTAATTCAAAGTTTTAAAAATTCTTTAATTTGATTTGGTAGATTAAGCAAAGATGAAGTCATATTTTATTATTAAGTATCTTTTATTAAATTTTTTTATTTGTTACCAGGCTTGTAATATAGTAGGCATAGGGAATGCTTGATGCATCAATATCTACTAAGGTCTAGTACCTATAAATTTAATTATTTACACACGCATATAAAAACAATTGCTTTTTTGTTTTCAGTTTTGAATTATTAGTACACTTTTTCTCATTTTAAATTCTTGAAACACAGATTATACTCACATATACAAAATTTTGATTTATGTTTTTTAAATTATACTGTAGTTTTAGTTCTGATTTTCCATTTGTTTTGGTTTGAAACATTATATAAACATCAGGTCTTACTTAATTCTTAAGTATTTTCTATTGAGTATTTACCTAACATATAAAATAAATAGCAAGTATCTATCAGTGTGTATAAAAGTGTTTTAAACACCATGACCAATTGCCAATTGCTGTTTAATTTTTTTTAATTAGTCTATTTTCAGTTTTCAAAAATTTATAAATTTTCTGATTACTAACTTAACACCTGATTTTATTTACATTTTAAATTTTAATGTTTTTCAAATTACATTGCAGCTTTATTTTGATTTGCATATTAGTTTAGGTTTGAAGCATTTTGTAAACATAAATCTTATATTACTGTTTTGCTTTTCTTTCAATTACCTGACATTTTTTTTACGAACAACATTAAAAAATAATAATATAATAATAAATAATTTAAATACACAATAAAGTAAAACTAGAAATACACATAATTTTAATTTTGTTTTACTGAGCAAATATTTTGGAAATCTATATATATTTTATGAAGACTGACACATATGATTGTACTATAAATGACTGTGAAAACAATAAAATAATTTTTTAATGAAAATAATAAAAACTAATTTCAATAGATTGAACATACGTATTATTTTATGATGGGCTATGACTTTTTGTATTTTTGCAAAATTTTTAAATATATTTTTAATTTTACTTTGCGTCTTTAGTTTATTTTGAAACATTATGCGTATGAAGTCATATGTCTTTTTTAAACTTATTCAACTTGTAAAATTTTTTTTCTTCAATTATTTTACGCCTTACATGCTATGAAGAGATATTATCTACTGCACTAATATCCATAGGTTTAATTGTCTATCTAAAAAATTAACTGACATTAAGCCGTAATTCTGTTATTCTTGTTTTTACAATATATAAATAAATAGTTTTTAAAATTTATTTTTTTTACTTGTAATAAATAAATTTCATTAAAAAAAGATATCACTGACTATAAAAGCTATTACTGGAACTAGTTTTGTTTTTAATTTTGCATGAAATAAGTATGAAAAGCAATAAGATATGTTTACACCATTTTAGTTGCAGAAAGTGACTATTTTAAAACAAATTATGTGACTATTTTGTCATGATATTTTGAATCTGTTTCATGTACTTATTTTTTTATTTCTTACTTTTCGAGCATTAGCTTGACCCATGTGTTATAAATTTGTTAAAGCTATTTCTAAAATTATAATGCACACTTGAGATTTAATTTATAATTTTAGATGCCTTTTCAATTGGAAATATATACAATTGAGTTTTTTTTTTCTTCCATTTTTCAATTTTTTTTAAAAATTCATATCAAATTAGATATTTATTTTTTTGCAAATAAATTGAACATGCTCAATATTTTTTTTTTTTTTTTTTCGCAGATGCCACGATCATGCTGTGTGCCTGGGTGCTGTTCGAGTTACAAAGGAGAAAATAAAAAATAAACTGTAATTTTTATGTTTGTCAGTTTTGTTTAGCACCTTATTATTTATTTATGAGTATTGCATTTTTTAATATAGTACAAAAATCTTTATTTTTGTACAGTTTATCAGCATTATTGTAAATAAAAAATTTTTCAACCTTTAGTATCTTTGTATGGATTGAATGTTAAGAAATATTTGCTTTATATGGTTTATTTTTTCAGCAGGAAAAGATTTCATTATGTATTATTAAAAGGATGTATTATTCTTTATTTTAAATGTATTCTTTAAATAATAATGATGTTGAAAAAAAAGTAAAGTAATATAATTTTCTGTGCAAAAATTGATTCATAAAACAATCTAATCTTTTGGTGCATTATTTACATTTTTTGTTTAAATTCTTTAAGGTTGATTATAAAAAATATTAAATTTTTAATCAACAGATTTAAATAATGAATGGATGACAGTAAAATTAAATATTCGATAGCTTTATTTTCCTAAAAACGATTAATATGTTTTAAGGACTGCATCATAAGAATGTTACATAATGAAGTGCAAAATGTGTGAAATTATTTTTCATGAAAAAGATTCAGGAAAAATACCTGTTTTATATATATATACATAGTAAAGTGCGGGGTCCCACCGTGTACCCCCTATGGGCTCTAAAATTATTTCCTTTGGTAGGGTACACTAGTGCAAGGTAATACAACACCTGGTCCAACTAAAACATTAAAGGTTAATATTAAGATCTGATAGGAGGCTTTGTTAATATTGAGAATGGACTTAAAATTTCTTCGTATTAACGCTTTTCAGAAGGTTAATTTCCTCAAAATAAAGCTTCTCGCAACACTATTTTACATATACAAAAATAGTAAAATGCGGGGTCACACTGTGGAACCCCTATGAGGTCTATAATTATTTCCTTTGGTAGGGTACACAATTACAAGGTAATATAGTACCTGGTCCAATTAAAACATTAAAGGTTAATATTAAGGTCTGATAGGAGGCATTTTTCTTAACATTGAAAAATGCACTGTTTTAGGTATACATACATAGTAAAATGCGGGGTCACGCTGTGTACCCCCTATGGTGTCTATAATTATTTCCTTTGGTAGGGTACACTAGTATAAGGTAATATAACACCTGGTCCACTTAAAATATTAAGGGTCAATATTAAGATCTGATAGGAGGCTTTGTTAACATTGAGAAAAGACTTTGAATTTCTGCGTATAAAAGCCCTTCGGAAGGCGAATTTCTTCGAAATAAAGCTTCTCGCAACACTTTTTGAGGTATACATAGATAGAAAATTTATTTCTCTTGAAAAATGACTTTGAATTTCCTTGTTTTAACGCTATTCAGAAGGCGAATTTCTTCGAAATAAGACTTTTCGCATCACTGTTTCAGATATACATACATTGCAGGGTCCCACTGTGTACCTCCTATGGGGTCTATAATTATTTCCTTTGGTATAGTACACTAGTACCCCGTAATATAACACTTGGTTCAATTAAAACATTAACGGTTAATATTAAGGTCTGATAGGAGGCATTTTTCTTAACATTGAAAAATGCACTGTTTTAGATATACATACATAGTAAAATGCGGGGTCCCACTGTGTACCCTCTATGGGCTCTATAATTATTTCCTTCGGTAGGATACACTAGTACCCCGTAATATAATACCTGGTCCAATTACAACATTAAAGGTTAATATTAAGGTCAGATATAAGGCATTTTTCTTAACATTGAAAAATGCATTGTTTTAGATATACATACATAATAAAATGCGGGGTCACGCTGTGTACCCCTTGTTGGCTCTATAATTATTTCCTTTGGTAGGGTACACTAGAACCAGGTAATATAACACCTGGTCCAATAAAAATATTAAGGGTTAATATTAAGGTCTGATAGGAGTCTTTGTTAATATTGAGAAAGACTTAGAATTTCTGCGCATAAAAGCTCTTCAGAAGGCGAATTTCTTCGAAATAAATCTTCTCGCAACACTTTTCGAGATATAAAAAAACAGTAAAATGCGGGGTCCCATTGTGGGACCCCTAAGGGGTCCATAATTATTTCCTTTGGTGGGGCATACTAGTACCCCGTAATATAATACCTGGTCCAATTACAACATTAAAGGTTAATATTAAGGTCTGATAGGAGGCATTTTTCTGAACATTGAAAAATGCACTATTATAGATATACATACATAGTAAAATGCGGGGTCACACTGTGTACCCCTTATTGGCTCTATAATTATCTCCTTTGGTAGGGTATACTAGTACCAGGTAATATAACACCTGGTCCAATAAAAATATTAAGGGTTAATATTAAGGTCTGATTGGAGGCTTTGTTAATATTGAGAAAGACTTAGAATTTCTGCGTATAAAAGCTCTTCAGAAGGCGAATTTCTTCGAAATAAAGCTTCTCGCAACACTTTTCGAGATATAAAAAAACAGTAAAATGCGGGGTCCCATTGTGGGACCCCTAAGGGGTCCATCATTATTTCATTTGGTAGGGTATACTAGTACCCCGTTATATAATACCTGGTCCAATTACAACATTAAAGGTTAATATTAAGGTCTGATATAAGGCATTTTTCTTAACATTGAAAAATGCACTGTTTTAGATATACATACATAGTAAAATGCGGGGTCCCACTGGGTACCCCCTATGGGGTCTATAAATTTTTCCTTTGGTAAGGTACACTAGTACCCCGTAATATAATACATGGTCCATTTACAACATTAAAGGTTAATATTAAGGTCACTTTTGAGATATACGTACATAGAAAATTTATTTCTCTTGAAAAAAGACTTAGAATTTCTCCGCATAAAAGGTATTCAGAAGGCGAATTTCTGCGAAATAAAGCTTCTCGCAACACTATTTTAGATATACAAAAAGAGTAAATTTCGTGGTCACACTGTGTATCCCCTATGGGGTCTATAATTTTTTCCTTTGGTACGGTACACTAGTACCCCGTAATATAACACCTGTTCCAATTAAAACATTAACGGTTAATATTAAGGTCTGATAGGAGGCATTTTTCTTAACATTGAAAAATGCACTGTTTTAGATATACATTCATAGTAAAATGCTCCATATTAACGCTTTTCGGAAGGCGAATTTCCTCAAAATAAAGCTTCTCGCAACACTTTTTGAGGTACACAAAAAGAGTAAAAGTCGGGGTCCCACTGTGTACCCCCTATGGGCTCTATAATTATTTCCTTTGGTAAGATACACTAGTACCCCGTAATATAATACCTGGTCCAATTACAACATTAAAGGTTAATATTAAGGTATGATATAAGGCATTTTTTTAACAATGAGAAAAGACTTAAAATTTCTCTGTATAAAAGCTCTTCAGAAGGCGAATTTCTTCGAAATAAAGCTTCTCGCAACACTTTTCGAGATATAAAAAAACAGTAAAATGCGGGGTCCCATTGTGGGACCCCTAAGGGGTCCATCATTATTTCATTTGGTAGGGTATACTAGTACCCCGTAATATAATACCTGGTTCAATTACAACATTAAAGGTTAATATTAAGGTCAGATATCAGGCATTTTTCTTAACATTGAAAAATGCATTGTTTTAGATATACATACATAGTAAAATGCGGGGTCACACTGTGTACCCCTTGTTGGCTCTATAATTATTTCCTTTAGTAGGGTACACTAGTACCCCGTAATATAATACCTGGTCCAATTGCAATATTAAAGGTTAATATTAAGGTATGATATAAGGCATTTTGTTATCAATGAGAAAAGACTTAAAATTTCTCCGTATTCACGCTTTTCGGAAGGCGAATTTCCTCAAAATAAAGCTTCTCGCAACACTTTTTGAGGTAAACATACATAGAAAATTTATTTCTCTTGAAAAAACACTTAGAATTTCTCCGTATAAAAGCTATTCAGAAGGCGAATTTCTTCGAAATAAGACTTTTCGAATCACTATTTCAGATATACATACATTGCGGGGTCCCACTGTGGGCTCTATAATTATTTCCTTTGGTAGGGTACACTATTACAAGGTAATATAACACCTGGTCCAATTAAAACATTAAAGGTAAATATTAAGGCATTTTTCTTAACATTGAAAAATGCACTGTTTTAGATATACATACATAGTAAAACACAGAGCCACATTGTGGAACCCCTCTATAATTATGTGGCTCTGTAATTATTTCCCTTGGTAGGGTACATTAGTTCCAGGTAATATAATACGTGGTCCAATTAAAATATTAAGGGTTAATATTAAGGTCTGATATGAGGCATTTTCTTAATATTGAGAAAATACTTTTTATTTCGCCGTTTTAACGCTATTTAGAAGACGAATTTCCTCGAAATAAAGCTTCTCGCAACACTATTTTAGATATACAAAAATAGTAAAATGCGGGGTCACATTGTGGGACCCCTATGGGGTAAATAATTATTTCCTTTGGAAGAGTTCACTAGTATCCGGTAATATAGTGCCTGGTCCAATTAAAATTTTAAAGGTTAATATTAATTTCTTATATGAGGCATTTTCTTAATATTGAAAAATGCACTGTTTTAGATATACATACATAGTAAAATACAGGGCCACATTGTGGAACCCCTCTATAATTATGTGGCTCTGTAATTATTTCCCTTAGTAGGGTACATTAGTTCCAGGTAATATAATACGTGGTCCAATTAAAATATTAAGGGTTAATATTAAGGTCTGATATGAGGCATTTTCTTAATATTGAGAAAATACTTTTTATTTCGCCGTTTTAACGCTTTTTAGAAGACGAATTTCCTCGAAATAAAGCTTCTCGCAACACTATTTTAGATATACAAAAATAGTAAAATGCGGGGTCACATTGTGGGACCCTTATGGGGTAAATAATTATTTCCATTGGAAGAGTTCACTAGTATCCGGTAATATAGTGCCTGGTCCAATTAAAATTTTAAAGGTTAATATTAATTTCTTATATGAGGCATTTTCTTAATATTGAAAAATGCACTGTTTTAGATATACATACATAGTAAAATACAGGGCCACATTGTGGAACCCCTCTATAATTATGTTGCTCTGTTATTATTTCCCTTAGTAGGGTACATTAGTTCCAGGTAATATAATACGTGGTCCAATTAAAATATTAAGGGTTAATATTAAGGTCTGATATGAGGCATTTTCTTAATATTGAAAAAATACTTTTTATTTCGCCGTTTTAACGCTATTTAGAAGACGAATTTCCTCGAAATAAAGCTTCTCGCAACACTATTTTAGATATACAAAAATAGTAAAATGCGGGGTCACATTGTGGGACCCCTATGGGGTAAATAATTATTTCCTTTGGAAGAGTACACTAGGATCCGGTAATATAGTGCCTGGTCCAATTAAAATTTTAAAGGTTAATATTAATTTCTTATATGAGGCATTTTCTTAATATTGAAAAATGCACTGTTTTAGATATACATACATAGTAAAATACAGGGCCACATTGTGGAACCCCTCTATAATTATGTGGCTCTGTAATTATTTCCCTTAGTAGGGTACATTAGTTCCAGGTAATATAATACGTGGTCCAATTAAAATATTAAGGGTTAATATTAAGGTCTGATATGAGGCATTTTCTAATTATTGAGAAAATACTTTTTATTTCGCCGTTTTAACGCTATTTAGAAGACGAATTTCCTCGAAATAAAGCTTCTCGCAACACTATTTTAGATATACAAAAATAGTAAAATGCGGGGTCACATTGTGGGACCCCTATGGGGTAAATAATTATTTCCTTTGGAAGAGTACACTAGTATCCGGTAATATAGTGCCTGGTCCAATTAAAATTTTAAAGGTTAATATTAATTTCTTATATGAGGCATTTTCTTAATATTGAAAAATGCACTGTTTTAGATATACATACATAGTAAAATACAGGGCCACATTGTGGAACCCCTATGGGGTCTATAATTATTTCCTTTGGTAGGATTTACTAGTACCCGGCAACATAGTATCTGGTCCAATTAAAATATTAAGAGTTAATATTAAGGTCTGATGTGAGACATTTTCTTAATATTGAAAAATGCACTGTTTTAGATATACAGACATATTAAAATACAGGGCCACATTGTGGAACCCCTCTATAATTATGTGGCTCTGTAATAATTTCCCTTAGTAGGATACATAAACACAGAGCCACATTGTGGAGCCCCTATGGGGTCTATAATTATTTCCTTTCTTAGGGTGCTCTAGTAACCGGTAATATAGTACCTGGTTCAATTAAAATATTAATATTTAATTTTAAGGTCTGATATGAGGCCTTTTCTTAACATTGAGAAAAGACTTTTATTTCGCCGTTTTAACGCTTTTTAGAAGGCGAATTTCCACAAAATAGAGCTTCTCGCAACACTATTTTACATATACAAAAATAGTAAAATGCGGGGTATACTGTGGAACCCCTATGAGGTCTATAATTATTTCCTTTGGTAGGGTACACTATTACAAGGTAATATAGTACCTGGTCCAATTAAAACATTAAAGGTTAATATTAAGGTCTGATGTGAGACATTTTCTTAATATTGAAAAATGCACTGTTTTAGATATACATACATAGTAAAACACAGAGCCACATTGTGGAGCCCCTATGGGGTCTATAATTATTTCCTTTCTTAGGGTGCTCTAGTACCCGGTAATATAGTGCCTGGTCCAATTAAAATTTTAAAGGTTAATATTAATTTCTTATATGAGGCATTTTCTTAATATTGAAAAATGCACTGTTTTAGATATACATACATAGTAAAATACAGGGCCACATTGTGGAACCCCTCTATAATTATGTGGCTCTGTAATTATTTCCCTTAGTAGGGTACATTAGTTCCAGGTAATATAATACGTGGTCCAATTAAAATATTAAGGGTTAATATTAAGGTCTGATATGAGGCATTTTCTAATTATTGAGAAAATACTTTTTATTTCGCCGTTTTAACGCTATTTAGAAGACGAATTTCCTCGAAATAAAGCTTCTCGCAACACTATTTTAGATATACAAAAATAGTAAAATGCGGGGTCACATTGTGGGACCCCTATGGGGTAAATAATTATTTCCTTTGGAAGAGTACACTAGTATCCGGTAATATAGTGCCTGGTCCAATTAAAATTTTAAAGGTTAATATTAATTTCTTATATGAGGCATTTTCTTAATATTGAAAAATGCACTGTTTTAGATATACATACATAGTAAAATACAGGGCCACATTGTGGAACCCCTATGGGGTCTATAATTATTTCCTTTGGTAGGATTTACTAGTACCCGGCAACATAGTATCTGGTCCAATTAAAATATTAAGAGTTAATATTAAGGTCTGATGTGAGACATTTTCTTAATATTGAAAAATGCACTGTTTTAGATATACAGACATATTAAAATACAGGGCCACATTGTGGAACCCCTCTATAATTATGTGGCTCTGTAATAATTTCCCTTAGTAGGATACATAAACACAGAGCCACATTGTGGAGCCCCTATGGGGTCTATAATTATTTCCTTTCTTAGGGTGCTCTAGTAACCGGTAATATAGTACCTGGTTCAATTAAAATATTAATATTTAATTTTAAGGTCTGATATGAGGCCTTTTCTTAACATTGAGAAAAGACTTTTATTTCGCCGTTTTAACGCTTTTTAGAAGGCGAATTTCCACAAAATAGAGCTTCTCGCAACACTATTTTACATATACAAAAATAGTAAAATGCGGGGTATACTGTGGAACCCCTATGAGGTCTATAATTATTTCCTTTGGTAGGGTACACTATTACAAGGTAATATAGTACCTGGTCCAATTAAAACATTAAAGGTTAATATTAAGGTCTGATGTGAGACATTTTCTTAATATTGAAAAATGCACTGTTTTAGATATACATACATAGTAAAACACAGAGCCACATTGTGGAGCCCCTATGGGGTCTATAATTATTTCCTTTCTTAGGGTGCTCTAGTACCCGGTAATATAGTACCTGGTTCAATTAAAATATTAAGATTTAATTTTAAGGTCTGATATGAGGCCTTTTCTTAACATTGAGAAAAGACTTTTATTTCGCCGTTTTTACGCTTATTAGATGGCGAATTTACACAAAATAAAGCTTCTCGCAACATTATTTTACATATACAAAAATAGTAAAATGCGGGGACACACTGTGGAACCCCTATGAGGTCTATAATTATTTCCTTTAGTAGGGTACACTATTACAAGATAATATAACACCTCGTCCAATTAAAACATTAAAGGTTAATATTAAGGTCTGATGTGAGACATTTTCTTAATATTGAAAAATGCACTGTTTTAGATATACATACATAGTAAAATACAGGGCCACATTGTGGAACCCCTATGGGGTCTATAATTATTTCCTTTGGTAGGGCACACTAGGATTAGGTAATATAACACCTCGTCCAATTAAAATATTAAGGGTTAATATTAAGGTCTGATATGAGGTCTTTACCTAATATTGAGAAAATACTTTTTATTTCGCCGTTTTAACGCTACCCAGAAGGCGAATTTCCTCAAAATAAAGCTTCTCGCAACATTATTTTATATATAGAGTTTATTTGCATCTCGTCCCGCCCTATTTTAGGGCATACGAGCGTAGATACATACACAAAACATACATTAAAAATACTTATAACTCTATAAGTTACATGAATAACGAGTATAAAAATCAGAATATCTAAAATAATGATCTATACAATACAAGTGTAAACCAATTAAAATAGTAAAGTAGTGAAAGAATTAAAAACAAAATCACCCAAAAACCAATAAATGTTAAAACTTTAAAGAAGCATGTAAAACAGTGATTTAATATTAGGAGTTAGAATTCATTATAAAAGTTAAAAAGCAGAACAAGTTAAAAATCAAGACAACCAGTTAAAAATTGATAAAAACAATACAAGTTAAATCCTAGATAAATTCAAAATGATTGTAGATAAAAACACAGGAATCTAGCAATAGTGTTCGCAGGCTCCGAGCAGAGTTAAATGTGGTTCAGAATGTCCTCCAACGTTGCCTTTATAATATTTTTAACAATGTTTCTACAGGCCAAGTTAGCATAGCATTGATGCAAAGTTTGTCCTGCAAAATGGTTTCCACGGAGTGTCTGGGTGGACTGTTCATGATCAAGTGTTCGATTGTTAACATTATTTTATATATACAAAAATAGTAAAATGCGGGGTCACATTGTGGGACCCCTATGGGATACATAACTATTTCCTTTCGTAGGGTACACAAGTACCCGGTAATATAGTACCTGGTACAATTAAAATATTATGGGTAAATATTAAGGTCTGATATGAAACCTTTTGTTAACATTGAGAAAAGACTTAAAATTTCTGTATTAACGCTTTTCGGAAGGCGAATTCCCTCAAAATAAAGCTTCTCGCAAAACTATTTTAGATATACAAAATAGTAAAATGCGGGGTCACACTGTGGAACCCCTATGAGGTCTATAATTATTTTCTTTGGTAGGGTACATTATTACAAGGTAATATAGTACCTGGTCCAAGTAAAACATTAAAGGTTAATATTAAGGTCTGATATGAGGCATTTTCTTAATATTGAAAAATGCACTGTTTTAGATATACAAAAATAGTAAAATGCGGGGTCACATTGTGGGACCTCTATGGGGTTCATAATTATTTCCTTTGGTAGGGTACATTAGTACTCCGTAATGTAGTACCTGGTCCAATTAAAATATTAAGGGTTAATATTAAGGTCTGATATGAAGCCTTTTGTTATTATTGAGAAAAGACTTAAAATTTCTTCGTATTAACGCTTTTCAGAAGGTTAATTTCCTCAAAATAAAGCTTCTCGCAACACTATTTTACATATACAAAAATAGTAAAATGCGGGGTCACACTGTGGAACCCCTATGAGGTCTATAATTATTTCCTTTGGTAGGGTACACTATTACAAGGTAATATAGTACCTGGTCCAATTAAAACATTAAAGGTTAATATTAAGGTCTGATGTGAGACATTTTCTTAATATTGAAAAATGCACTGTTTTAGATATACATACGTAGTAAAACACAGAGCCACATTGTGGAGCCCCTATGGGGTCTATAATCATTTTCTTTCTTAGGGAGCTTTAGAACCCGGTAATAAAGACCCGGTTGAATTAAAATATTAAGGGTTAATATTAAGGTTTGATATGAGGCCTTTTCTTAACATTGAGAAAAGACTTTTATTTCGCCGTTTTTACGCTTTTTAGAAGGCGAATTTCCACAAAATAAAGCTTCTCGCAACACTATTTTACATATACAAAAATAGTAAAATGCGGGGTCACACTGTGGAACCCCTATGGGGTCTATACTTATTTTCTTTGGTAGGGTACACTATTACAAGGTAATATAGTACCTGGTCCAAGTATAACATTAAAGGTTAATATTAAGGTCTGATATGAGGCATTTTCTTAACATTGAGAAAAGACTTTTATTTCGCCGTTTTAACGCTTTTTAGAAGGCGAATTTCCACAAAATAAAGCTTCTCGCAACACTATTTTACATATACAAAAATAGTAAAATGCGGGGTCACACTGTGGAACCCCTATGGGGTCTATAATTATTTTCTTTGGTAGGGTACACTATTATAAGGTAATATAGTACCTGGTCCAAGTAAAACATTAAAGGTTAATATTAAGGTCTGATATGAGGCATTTTCTTAATATTGAAAAATGCACTGTTATCTAAAAAAATAGTAAAATGCGGGGTCACATTGTGGGACCTCTATGGGGTCCATAATTATTTCCTTTGGTAGAGTACACTAGTACTCCGTAATGTAGTACCTGGTCCAATTAAAATATTAAGGGTAAATATTAAGGTCTGATATGAAGCCTTTTGTTATTATTGAGAAAAGACTTAAAATGTCTTCGTATTAACGCTTTTCAGAAGGTTAATTTCCTCAAAATAAAGCTTCTCGCAACACTATTTTAGATATACATTAATAGAAACTTTATTTTTCTTGAAAAATGACTTCGAATTTCCCTGTTTTAACGCCCTTTAGAAGACGATTTTCCTCAAAATAAGACTTTTCGCATCACTATTTCAGATATACATACATTACGGGGTCACATTGTGGATCCCCTATGGGGTCCATAATTATATCCTTTGGTAGGGTACACTAGTACCCAGTAATATAGTACCTGGTCCAATTAAAATATTAAGGGTTAATATTAAGGTCTGATATGAGGCCTTCTGTTAACGTTGAGAAAAGACTTTTTATTTCGCCGTTTTAACGCTTTTTAGAAGGCGAATTTCCTCAAAATAAAGCTTCTCGCAACACTATTTTAGATATACAAAAATAGTAAAATAGTGTACCCCCAATGAGATCTATAATTATTTCCTTTGGTAGGGTACACTATTACCCGGTAATATAATACCTGGTCCAATTAAAATATTATGGGTTAATATTAAGTTCTGATATGAGGCATTTTTTTAATATTGAAAAATGTACTGCTTTAGATATATACATACATAGTAAAATACAGGGACACATTGTTGTGGTGTTTATTTGTACACTTGCTCATATGAGCAAGTGTACAAATAAACGCAAATTAGGCGGACGAACAAAAATAAAATATTTTTTTGGAGGGGGGGGGGCACGCTATTTCTACGTGAATATTCTTTTTTACACCCTACAAAAGCAAGAGAAAATATTGAACATGAAATTTTTTTATTGTGACATACTTTAAATGACAAATTACCAATTTTAAAGTTTTTCCCGATTTTTTCAATTTACGAACTTTGATTAAATTTTTTCATTTTCGTTTTTTATGCTAAAATATAAAATATAATATATGAAATCTCTATAAATACGTTTTAGAGAGACATTATAATAATATTA
Source organism: Parasteatoda lunata (assembly GCA_949128135.1). Taxonomy (NCBI): domain Eukaryota; kingdom Metazoa; phylum Arthropoda; class Arachnida; order Araneae; family Theridiidae; genus Parasteatoda; species Parasteatoda lunata. Next base: position 4,495,763 of record OX421971.1, read on the forward strand.
TATTTATGTAAAAATCTTTTTATCTGAATAAATGGTTTCGATTTATCTGACTATGTCAGAAAGAGTATGTCACATTTAAAGTATGTCATTAAAGTATGTAAGTAAGAAAAAATTTCATGTTCACGATTTTTTCTTGCCTTTTTAGGGTGTAAAAAAGAAGAAAATTTATGTAGAAATAGTGTGCCTCCCCAAAAAAAAAATTTTTTTTTTTTGTTGGCCGCCTAATTGGCGTTTATTTGTAGAATTGCTCATATATACACGGACCACATTGTGGGTTCCCTTTTTAACCTAAGAATGTTAAATAGCGTTAAAATGAGGAAATTCAAAGTCACTCTTCTGTTTTAAAACATGGTCCTATATCACCCCTTTATATTGACACATAATATTCATATTGAGTCAGATATTATATTACCGGTTACTAGTGTAGCTTACCAAGGGAAACAATTATAGGCATAATAGGAGCACCACAATGCGACCCTATAGTTTACCGTCCATGTATAAAACTCAGTGGTGCGACAGCCCAAAGAGGGCCAAGGCCTACTGTGCCCATCTCAGATTTTTTGACCTTTGGGCTCTGGGGTGCAGAAGCAGATGTTTCGGTTGGGTGGTCAGCCGAACGCGAAGCTACTCATTTATCGACCCACTGAAGGGATAAAAGGCTGAGTCAACCTTGCCCGGCCCGAGGATCGAACCCAGTACCTGTGGCACGGGAGTTCGAAGCGCTACCGCTCAGCCACTGGGCGTCACCATCCATATATATATATATATATATATATATATATATATATATATATATATATATATATATATATACGCACATATACATATATATACATATTTATACATATTTATACATATTTATACATATATATATATATATATATATATATATATATATATATATATATATATATATATATATATATATATATATATATATATATATATATATATATATATATATATATATATATATATATATATATATATATATATATATATATATATATATATATAAGAGTTAGTTAAATAGCGTTTAAAGGAGTAAAGATAATGTAGCTTTTTGTAATTTAAACAGTGGTTGCAAAAAAGTCACCGGTTCTTTACGCTATATTTTAAAACTATAAATGCTTAATAAAATTCTTTTGGCCTAAATACAAAATGAAAATTTGCAAATCTGTTTAATGAAAATTCTGTGTCGAAGGGTTAAATAAAGGAGGGGTCTGTTAAAACTAAAATAACTTCGACGAATGTAAGAAAATTACTACTGCCAACTATTTGGGAATTCGCATAAACAAGGAAAACATATGAAGATAATATTTGAAATTTCCAGATTACAGCAGTTTTTTTTTTCTAATCTAAATGTTAGAATGCTTCTGCTCTGTTGAAATTATTAACCTCTAAATTTTTTTGGATCATTTAGTTTAGTGTGACTGATGGCTATTTTTAATATTAAAAATATTAAAAATATCCATTATGTAATTTTATAAATGTGAAAAATTTATATTTTATTGCTGATTACAAAATATATAGCGATAACTAAAATTTGTTTCTGGAAAATTTGAATTTCGTTACCCCTTACGGTATTTATATTTGTCTTTCATTTTACCGTTCAATAGTTAGTTAACAAGTTTTTCAATTTAATATTATTCTATTTTTACAATTTAAGCTTTAGTTTTTTCTCATTACTTATAACCATTATATTTTATTATTGAATCACAATTCTTACACTTATTACTCTATTATTTCGGTTCACTGTAACCTGAAGCTCACTATATCCATACTGCAAAAAATTTTACAATATTTAAATAAATGACCAATAAAAAGAAATACAAAAATGATTAAAGAACAATATGTAGTAACAGAAAAGGTGTTAACTTTTAATTTTTATTACTCTTCGTCTTGTTTAAAAAAAAATTAAAGGATGGCCTTTTTTTAGGGATAGGAAACTGAGATAGAAGAAGCAAACAAGAAAAAATGTTAATGGCTACATTAAACTCAATAGATGGTTTCAAAAATCGGTATATGTATTTTAATTAGAAATTTCAAAATTACTTAAAAATGAAGACTAACTGTTAACTTAGCAGCTAGATGACAAAGATGTTAACTTTGCCATCTAGCTGCGTAAAATTCATAAAATTCTAAATTTGGCTAAACAAAAGCCTGTATCTTAACTTATCACAAAATGCGATATGTTTACAAAAATACAGTCTTCTGATTGACTTAAATGAGTAATCGTAAATGCGAACATTTAGTTGAATTCCGCCCTAGAAAGTAATGGATTTATAAAATATAGATTTTTGTGTTCATACGATGGATTATTGAAGAAGTTAACAGAAAAACGGATTTTGCACTGTACAGATATTTTGTTTTAAAAAAGTTCATTAAAGAAGGAAAAGTATGATAAACTTTCTATTTGATTTGGAGTTACCCATCTGATGTTGGGGCCCGGTACAACTGCCCCTTAATCAGTATCTGAGTGTGTGCTATTAAGTAAGTATTAAAAAAAGACGAAATAATAATTCTAATTTTAAATAATGGTTTTGTTTAAATATGACGAGACGAGTTGGGATCAATCTTTTTTTGAAATTCATAATATAAGCAAACATAAATGACTCATGCTGGTACTCAAGATTCTTAGAGCCTTCCGGAGAAGTCCATTTAAACGTCAAGGGATGCGCGCGCATTCACGTGCCGAGTATCAGAAAATACTTCATTCGCCCAGAAGCTTCGTCCCTTGGAACATCAAACTAAAATGGAGTCCTCGGATAAATTTGTATCCACAGATATTGCTGTAATTGTATGTTACTTTGTTCTAGTTTTATTTACTGGATTTTATGTGAGTATTTAAATTCTTTTTTTTTTTCAACTATTAAAATGATAGAGTGATGTAAAGAAATTGTTCGTTTTCACTCTCGTCTGTCGCAATGTTTTGATTTGTATTCAGAATTTTTAAAATTATGGAAATAAATCTTTAAATAATTTCGTTTAATTCGATAATTTTTTTTCATTTATAAACAGAATCACAGTAGTGTAACGCTTTCGTATATTATTTTCAATTATTATTTAGTTTATAAATGCTGAAATGCAAAATAGTAAATTAAAATGTAATGTTGTATTCTTAAATATTCTTTTGTTCAACAATTGACAGTGTGATGTGAAGAACTGATTCGTTTTCACTCTCGTTTGACGCAATGTTTTGATTTGTAGTCAGAATTTTTAAATGACTGAAATAAATCTTTAAATATTTTTTGTTTAATTCGTTTAGTTTGTACCCATTTAAAAACAGAATTGCAGTAGTGTTCAACGCCTTCTTAATATTTTCAGTTAAATGCTGAAATCCAAAATAATGAATTTAAATGCAACGTTGTTTGTGTTCAACAGTGAAATACCACACACTATTTTTTCTTAAAATTTTATTTTTGTATTCCGTAAGAAACGGTAATCCATATTTTTATGTTGATTTTTTAATATAATTTTCACAAATTATGTCTAAATTTTCACAAAATAGGTACCTCTCAGAAACAGACCCCTGATATTACAGTCAAATCCCGTGTAACCCAAAATAGCAAAAAATTCAATAATGTAACGAATATTTTCCAAATCCCCAAATGAATATCCATAGAAACAATAAATTAAAAATACCGAAATTCATAACCCGATTTAACGAGGAACAATTCTCTCTTATGATCAAAACACTTCTTCAAAAGTAGACAATGATATCAAAATTCAAATATCTTCAAAATAGAAGGGACCCAACCCTGAAACCCATTCATGTTTTAACAATTAAAAATACATGTGGTTTTCCAAAAATCATTTCCAGTTCAGTTGTTTGAAAATGTACAGAATTTTGTAATTTCTACCGGTTCTAAATCATTTGTACAGAAAAAATTACGGATTACGTAATTTCTGATAGATATGTGCAGGGGATCTGTGCACCTGGAAAGTCAAGAAATTTGGTATTGAAAAAATTTGCCATGAATTTATTAAATTAAAATATAAATGTTTTTATTAAAATATAAATTTATTTTATTATAATATAAATGTTTTTATCATATTGGTAAAAAATTTTAGTGTTCTTTTAAAAGATGAAGGAAAAAACATCATTTCTAGAGAGAATTATCTTTTAAACCTTCTGTGATTTCAGAATTTTTATTATTATTTATTTTTTTTTGTTTTATCAATTTAAAATTCTAGCTGAAACAAGCTAGTCATTGGCGAATTTATTTTATTCGGAAATGAGAACAGAAAAATCATTCTTTCCTTTCTGATGAACGAGAAAAGTATCTTTTAGAATAGAATTCCGCAGAAAGAAAGTAAAAAATAAACATTGTTTTTATATTTTTTCAGCTATTTTATTGCTTCAATTCTTTCTTTACTGTCTTTTAAATTTAAAATCTGTAAATATAAATATGCAGATTATAACAGTTTTGGTTATACCTATCATTTGAATTAATGCTATTCTAATGCTTTTTTTTATTTATTGTTGTGTCGGAGAAAATAATAGCTTCGTTAAGTCATGAAAAATTCTTAGCATTAGTCATGCGAAGTCATAGATTTGAAAATCTAAAATGTAGAAGATACCCTGTATGTGATAATAAATCCATTGTTCTTTTTAATTTTATTATTTTTGTCAACTTTTAAAATATTGATTTGATATTTTCTATATGTAAAGTACAAATATATCAAAACTGTAATTAAATGCAATATTTATTATTTTTTATGTAAAAAATTGCAAAATAATTTTGGTTAATTTTAAAATTCGTAGTATCTGGTTATTGCGTAGCGATTGCTTCGGTCCCTAGGAACTCGCTAAAACGGGATTCGACTGTATTAACTTTTATGTTTATTTTACATTATTTAATTTCAAATTTTGTTTCTCATATTGAATCGACTCCACCTGAAAGTTGTATCTTTTAATTTAATACGATATTTATCTTCAGATAATTTAATGAAATTTCCAACATTTCATTTAGCTCAAGATCACCGTAGCTCTTACACAAATATAAAAAAAAAAAGGAAAAAAAGAAGCCATAATTGGAAGAACGTAAAACAGCTATTTTATTAGTATTACGTCTTTATAAAGACCTAAATGCTCTTTTTTAGAAGAAAAAGATGCAATTTCAGCGTGATAAAAAAAATGAGCTTAAGTTGAACTAAATGAAAAGTGAACTTAATTTTTGTAGATTTTTATGAGCTCAACTATTCAAGCATTAAATAATTAAATTAAAAACACTTCCGTTTCACAAAATTGTCTATTCTTTTTGATATTTAGCTCCAAGAAAAAAAAAGTTATAGAGGGCCCTGACGAAAGATGGACAAAGCGCGCGTCCAACCAGTCATAATTAACTGTTACAAACTCACTATATCAGTTATGCGATAAAGAGCGTATTTTTATAGACTTCGAAAAACAGCCTTATATTATTAAATTGTAAAAATTCTTAATGCGGGCTTAAAAAATTATTCTTTCAAAAAGAAAAAGAAAAAATGCTTGATTTCTGAATTATTTTAAATCTTTTCCAGTTTTTGAGGAGTATTTCGTATCCTGATCTGTAGTAGACTTGACAACTTGCGGGCAGCGGCCCGCGAGAAACTGGAAGAAAAAAAAATCACAGAAAGAAACAAACTCGAAGTGTATAACTCGTTCAGGTGATAGAGCCTTCCAATGAGGTGAATCGGATTTGAATCACAGCGATTAATATGAGTTCGGCTTGCAACGACCACAGTGCTGACGTAAAATATTCTCAGTGGAAGACTGTTCATGTGTTAGCCCCCTTGCCGTCAGGCTAACCGTGGGTGGTTTTCGAGATTTTCCTTCCCACGTAGCGCAAAATGCGGGCTAGTTCCATCAAAAAAAAAAAAAAATTCCTGCATGAAGGTAAATATATCGCAATGCTTGATCCAAGAGTTCCTGGTCTTCTGGATCGGGTTTAGAATTACATGGCTACGAAGTTAAACATTAGTAGTCGCAGGGTTGGAGTTTTTGCCGGCAAAAAGGGGTTTTTGCCAGGACAGTGGCAAAAACCTGGTAAAAACCGGCAAAAACTGGTAAAAACCGGCAAAAACTGGCAAATACCAAATTATTTAAATTGCTGATTAAATATTATTACAAAATACTTGAAGCAAATTTAAATCTATCATAAGGAATAATAATTTTGATACATTACATGAAAAAATTATTTTTAAAATATTAATAATTAATATAAGGGTAATAATTTTTAAAGGATTGAAAGTTTTTGACCTCTTTTCATTTTAGAATCCTTAAATAAATGTTTTTTTAACAAATTGTATTTTTTTTTACTTCTTCATAATAACTTTTGGTATGTATTATTTTACATATCACTCTTACAAAAGAGAGAAATAAGAAAGCTAAGATGGAGGTTTTATTAGATAGATTTTGATAATCACCTCATTTCTCAATATTACTTCAAAATGCAAACAAAATCACACAATTTAAATTCTTGGGAAATTTCCAGTGAATTTTGGGAATTAATGTCTCATTTACACTCATGTCCTTCTAGTAGTACTGCCATTGAAAGAGTGTTTTTGAATTTTTCATTTGTACATTCTAAAATTCGGAATAGGTTGACTCTAAATAATGTTTCAAAATTAGTGTTCTGTTATGCTATGTTGAGACAGCACAAATTGTATTGTGATAATTAATAAAGTATTGAATTTGGGCAAATTTAAAAAGTTGCATTGATACTTGTATATTTTAATTAACTACACATGTTGATAGATATTTTATGTTTTAAATTATAGTTATATTAATTTAAAATAAGTTCATTTCACTGGAAAAAAGAGAATAATCACTAATTTTTCGATCAATAATGTTTTAAACTACTAAAATGATACATTAATACATTATGATTTAATTATGGAATAATAATTTTGTTAATTTTTTTTAAATTATATATATTTATAGTATATATTTCAATTTTAGGAATAATTTTGTATCAAAAATGTGTTTTTGTCCTCATTTTGGAAAATATAGGTTTTTGCCACTTTGCTTGGCAAAAACCTGTTTTTGCCAGGACTGTTTTTACCATGGTTTTTTCCCCCTGCGGCAAAATCTTGCCAACCCTGAGTAGTCGTAAACCCAAAATTGGGTCTGCTGTTCAACAACTGTTATAAATGTTCTTTTTTTTAAATTTCCCCCGATTAAAATCAATTTGGTGTCTTTGCGATTGTAGTTAGCGCGGCAGATCACGATACAGAAATATCACAGCACATACCTCAAAAACTTTTTCTGGGTGATTATTAACACCAAAGTAGCACAAATGAATACACTCGCACCAGTTGGAATTGCAATAAATGAGAAATTATATTTTTGTAAGTTATTTTTTCCCACCTGTACTAAAAAATCGTAAGCGTCGCTAATGTTTTCAACAAACGTTACACATTTTGTTTAAAGAAATTATAGACCACGAAGATGTATCATAGACACGAGAATCGATGAAATAAAAAATTTATCATCCGAAACAGAAGTATTACAGTTCGAGAAGTATTAATTGTTAAAGCAGATTTTTAAAAAAAAGTCGCTTGAGAGAAACCATATAAGTTTAAATTGTTCGAACGTTCAAGTAGGATTTTTTTTCTTCATATTACTTTTTCTTTAAAAGTCATTCTGAAACTTTCTTAGCTGAACTATGAACGCTGTTATAAGTTTTCACAAAGAGGAAAATATTCTATTTATTTATTTTTAAGTTGTGAGCTCTGCGTTATTTGATCACAAACAACGACAGTTTGCTTATTTTGATTGAAGTTGTTTGCCTTGCGAAATAAATAGGTATTGTGAGATCATGAGTCATAATAGAATAAATAAAAGAAAATTTTTTGCATACTCATATTTACTAAGTAATTTTCATTAAAAATCTAGAAGTTTTGATTTTTTTAAAAAGTGATATGTTGTAAATAATAAAAGCATTATTATTATTCAGGGTGCGTTGCGTTGTTAAAAAATGCTTTAAGATGCTTATTTTCGATTTTTTTTAAAAAAATTTTTAAGCACTTTCAGGTGCCTCTTTTTTATTGATTTTTTTTTTTTTTTTTTTCTAAATTGCTTAATTTTCTTAAATAAGATATTTTATCTTTACCATGTCGATTTTTGCCACGAATTATGCAAAATACGTTGTTTTTACATTATTCTATTCAACGTTTTCGCAAGTCCGTAGTTTATGAAAGTGTCAATCATTTTACATGTTTGATGAAATACTAAAGGAAGATTCGGTGGTAAGGATTCTTGCACTCTTTTTTTACAAGATTCGCGATTTGCAATTTCAGCTTTCATTTTCCGCCCTCTGAAATTGAATCGAAAAATTTTTGCTGATGACGAGGACCATTGCCAATTTTTTTTCCTTGAATAGCAAAAGAGAATTTTATTACTCATGGTTGGTGAAGCGTCACTGGCAAGCTCATTGGTCAATCCTTGAACTTTACTTGGGGATAATTCACATATTTTCATGAGGCTCCCCAGAGCAATTACGAAGCTTCCAAAAAATGTCCCTTTTAAATGTTCCTTAATTGAAATAAAATATTCCTATTTTATTTCAATTAGGAATCTATTGGGATTTTTTAAAATTTATTTTTATCTAAGGAACTGTACTAATATACGTAATTTTTTTAAAAACTTGTATTGTATTTTATTAATCTTTTGTTACTTTTTATTATTATACAGAGATGATCCGAGATAAATTCGGATTTCCGGAATTTTTCATTAACCGTGAACCAGGAGCCGTAGTGGCTCAAGGGAAAGAGCGCTCGCCTCCCAATGAGGTGACCCGGGTTCGATCCCAACAGTAGCTGGTAGATACTAATTCAGCACCCGCCTCGCACCGACTGCAGTGCTGACGTAAAATATCCCAAGTGGTAGACGGTTAGTCTTCTTGCAGTCATTCTAACCATTGAAGGTTTTTGTGGTTTTCCTCTCCATGCAACGCAAATGCTGGTTATTTTCCTCAAAAAGTCCTTCACGAAAGTAAAGTTCTTCTGGAGTGGGTTAAAAATTAGAAGTAGTTAAACATTAGTAGTAATAAATGGATGGGGGTGTTCAACGACGGTTATAAAATCCTCAAGTTTGCAGAAATCCAAGGTCCAGAAGTTTAAGGAAATCATTCATCACATTTATGTATAGAAATTTTTGTATTTTACTTAAAAATATTAAACTATAAATTATACTTGGCATCTCTTTAATTTGTAAATATTTTTTTCTGGTAGAATAATAAAAATGATTAGAGATAAAAGTAAACTTGTAAATAATTATTCATAAAAAATTTGTAACAATAAAGGAAACGAAGGAAATAAAATTAAAAATATGACCACCGAAGCCGACGTCTTTAGGGGGTACCGGCCCCGGTAGCCATAAAACAAAACCTTTTCTATTGAGAGAGAAGCAAATACCTAAATAAACTCCCTCAGTACCCCGAAGGTTTTGTATAGAAGTCCAAGAAAGAACATAAAATACATAGAAACTAATTCAGAAAAGAAACTCAAACAAAATCATCAGAAAATATTGTACTTTGCATTGAATTAAAATTAACCTAAAAATAAAATACCTAATTAGACATATAAAACCTACACTTCCAACAAAACCCCTTTGGCGCTTTAAAATATTTAGAAAACACCAAAAACCAGAATTTTAATCCAAATAATTTTTCAAATAAAAAATTTTTTTTAAGAAAAAGCTTAATAATATTTAGAGGGAAGATTTTTTAAAAAGTATTTTTAAACGCATCAAAAAATCGTATGTTATTCAGATTTGTTATTACAAAAAAGTTTTAATTCATTTCTTTATGATTTGGTTTAAAAACAATAGATATAAAAAACTCAATTGTTAAATATTATCAGGGTAAATTTACTAGCGCTACTTTCAAAAATTCGGCTTTTGAAAAAGCAAGTTCTCATGCTATTGGAAAAGAGCTTTTCTGCCAGCTCTCTTTTACGAAAAGGCCTAACAGATCGCTTACGCCACATGGCTGAAAGCCCTTATATAGCAAGACGGAAAAGAGAAAAAACTGGTACGTAAGACATTTCATTCCAGCATTTTTTTCGAAAAAAATAAAATATCTAACTATCACGATTTCTTTTATAATTTTAGCATATATATAAAACTGCTTCTTTTCCAAGATAAAGTAGATATTGTTGAATAGTTTTAAAAAAGAATAAGTAAACTCCTCCCCAAAACTAGCAATAACTGAAAAGGTTTTACTACCAGCCTTTTCTCTTTTCCGTCTCGCTTTCATCCATGTTACGCCATATCAAAGCAAGCTTTTTTTAATATGAAACAACGATAGCCTCTCCCGCTATAAGGAAGTAGAAATTCAAACATTATTCTAAAGATTCGAACACAATTATAAATTTACTCTTACAGACCTTAATTTATGAAAATTTTTTTACTCGCTGGAATTTTTCTTTTGTATGACATAGTTGATAATGAAGATAATCATTAGTACTAGTACTGTTAAATGAGTGTTTTTATTAAATTAAAGTTAGAATTTAACTGTGGACAATGATTTTTATGGATTTTTAAATTGGAGTACAATTTTAAGCCCAAGATTTTACAATAGCAAAATTTTTTGAATATATGGGGAAAAATATATGGAAATTTACAAGTCATAAATAATTTTTAGTTGTAATGACAATTTTTGAAGATATTTTCTTACTCTACCAAGTTTGTGTGCCTTTTTAATAGAATTTTTAATTTTCACAAAAATTATGTCTAAATTTTCACAAAATAGGCACCTTTCAAAAAACATACAGACCCCTGTTCGGAGTTTAGGGATCATAATTTCTGACAAATATTTTGTTTCAATACTTACATTTCAAAAACATTTTAATTTGTTTTAATAATTTCATTAGAGACATCCTCAACCAATTAACAAATTTTAATAAAAATATATTAGGGGCGATACATTAATTTACATATGTAATACCAATTTATTAAAATTTTTTTAATTTGCTTTAATTCTTTACGTATCTCTATCAATCCACATGGTCAATAATCTTGTTAATGTTTTGTTGAATATGCTTTCATAAATAACTTTTATTTAAATCTAAAAAATACACTTGAGAAGCTTTTTAAATAATGGTTAAATTAATTATTAATGTATAAAATATAATGAGCCGCTTAATGTTAGATATATTTAAAATTGTTTTTTTATTTTTTTTTTTATTTATTTATTTATTTTTTTTTTTTTATGGTGGAAAATCTAAACAAGAAATGAGTTCTTTGTTAGAAACTAGTTATTTTATCATGTTCACGTGAAGTCTTTGATGAATTATTTTCATTTTGTTAATTAATTAGATTAACATGTAATGTCAACTTTAAACAATAGGAAGAGAACATATTTAGTAGTACCAGGGGTCTATTTCGAAGAAATTTGGGACCCTTAACGGATCCTTCCCAAAATATCTTTTCATTTAAACGGACCCTTCACAAATGTTTTTATCTTCATTGATTTGTTAATCAGATGAACCCCTCCCGGGGGCAGGGGGGGGGGAGAAGGATGGTTCAAGACAAACTAAGTTTCCCTAAGTTTAAATTCCAAATTCTAAGAAAATATTTCTACTTTTACAAACATCGTACGCGCATTCTTATTAATATTAAATCATATTTTTTTTATAAATAAATAATTGATCAATTTATATTTATCCGTAAAATTAATTAATAAAATATTATGTAAATAAAAATTTATTTCTGACACTTTTTTAAATAAAATATTATAAATTTAAGAATTGTTTAAGTTTACTTAATGCGTAACACATTAAAAGTGTTACATAACTAAGTTGTGTTACATAAAATATGGTAATTGAAATTATTAAAAATGTTAGTTGCAATAAACATGTGGTGTAAAAGCGGCGATAATCGCGCCAAGCTAGTTTACGGGCTAAGCAGTAGAATCATATGAGGCTTTCAGTCGATGGAGAGGGAAAATGAAACCCTGGACCGAAGGATGAAACAACTACGACACCCATTCACAGTATCTTATATAAATTATATATCTAATATATTTATATTTATAAATCAAATTCTTATTTCATATCTCTTCCTCGTGGCAGAATCGCAGCGACATTATCGTAGAAGGTTACAGAGTTCTGGCAGAAAGATTTTTCTTTTGAAAAGTAAAAAAAAAAAATTTTCTTTTCTACAGAACACGTAATATTTGAATCATACGTTTCGATTAACACCTTTTTACGCAGATAGTATTTATTTATTGTAAATCGATATAGTGTTTCGGTTGTTTTTACGGCAGTTATTGATATTGATTTTCACGTGGTTTTCAAAGATCCCGATAGTAACCCCCAAACAATATGGAAAATACATGCATTTGAGTATTTATTTTTTAAAGCAATAGTTCTATTGAATTTTTGGCCGTTATTGCTATTGATTTCTCCTTAGTTTTTAAATCATATTTTTTATACTATATTATAAATTACAATAACCTAATCTCGAAACGAAGCATGCATTTGAGAAGTCCGATTCGCGTCATTTTGTCGTCGTTCTCTTTTTCGGCAATCGCTACTACGAATTTTATGATTTTTAAATTTTTTTTTTTTTTTTTTTTTTTTTTGTGATGGTGATTAGTGTGTTTTCTCCTGCAACAAAATCTGAGAATATCTCCCTTAATATTAGATTAAAAAATTATTAAACGATCAATTATACAGTTTTTTTTCCTTGTAAACAGCGCTTTTGTTATTAGTTAAATTAGTAACATATATGTTTGTTATTATTAAAAGAATCTTACAGAAAGATATTAAGTGCTAGAGTTTTGTCTCAGATAGCTCGAAAAAATTCTGCCACAGTGTATATCTTGTATCTATTTTTTATTTAACATATTTTTCCTACTTTTTTTTCATTATTTTGAATTAATTTAGATTAAAATAAATGAAAAATGTTATGTTTAGCATTTTAATAATTTACGATTATGAAATATAGCGGTCACTGGTGTCATTTTCTGAGTTAAAGGTAAAGCCTTCCAACCTGTGCTTATTTCAAACAAGAGTTTTTCAAAATTGGACTTATTTGCAGTTATTTAGATCTAAACAGTAATTCATCTTCGGAATTCCCTTAATTTACAAAACCAATTATTGCTAAATTTTTGAATATGAATAAAAAAAATTTCTAACTTTTTATTTTTAGATTTTAGTACAAATATAATTCCAATAATCTAACTGATGTTTTTAGTTACTGCATGACTGTTTTTTATATATATATATTTTTATATGATTAACAATATTAATATATTTTTGTTTGCAATTAGTTTTTTTTTTTAGCTTTCTATAAAAGGTTAAGAATTCAATGATGTACAATTTCTAAACTTATTTATCAGTCCAAAATTCCGATCAAATTAAAAACAATCGCTTGTGTGGATCTAATACTTAACTAAACGTGGCACTATTTCTTCTAACTACTTGAATAAAATGATTAAAAATTTTATTAAAGGTTTCTCATGAATTGTTACCAATAATCAACCTACTAAAGATTTTATGAAACACTACAGAATTAAGTTTAGTGCGACCTTAAGTTTCCAAGATGTCTTTAATAGCATTCCACTTTCTAAACGAAAGATGTTCACTTGTGGATCTAATACTTATCTAAACGGGGTACTATTTTCTCTAACTACTTGAGTAAAATTATCCCCTTGGCAGAATCGTGGCGACATTGTCGCAGGACGTTACCTGTTTCTTGCAGAAAGATTTTTCCTTCGAGAAGTAAAATATTTTGCTTTTCTTTTCTGTAGAAATTTTTTAAAGATTTTATCTTTTCTTCAGAATTATATTCCAAAGATGTCTTTCTCGCGCATCGGAGTGGGAAAAAATGCTAATGATTTTTCTATTCTCAATTAAGAATAATGAACAATAAAGAATTATGAAGTAAAAGATTTTTTTTTCCCTTTGAAATTTTCGTTCTATTTTTTCATGCAGTTATCACTTCTGCTTTCCACACAGGTTTTAAAATCCAATTTTTTTTTTAATACGATATTATTTATTACAACAACTGAAACTCGAAATAAAAACACGCATTTACTTTTGAAGATTCGCGTGCCGTCGATCTCTTACTGCTACAGATTTCTGATGATTTGCGAAAAAGGAAATAATTATCTTCCTACACCTGTGAGAATATCGCCCATAATATTAGAATAAAAATCATATTCAATAAAAAAAATAATTTATTGGATCCGATTTATTTATGTTTCGAAGTTAACGCTTCTGTTTCTTTAGTAACATGTATATTTGATATTTTTACATATCTTGCAGAAAGATATTAATGTTAGAGAGATATATCGAAGAAAGCTCAAAAATTCTGCCACAGGGAAAATTATTGACATTATTAAAGGTTGTTACCAATAATCAACCTACTTTATTACACAAAGCAAAATAAATTTTATTAATGAGGTTTCCAGGATGTCTTTAATAGCGTTCCGCTTTCTAAACGAAAGTACGAAAGAGTTTCCTTTGTGTTATTATAAAATTATCCTTTATTGCGAATTGGATTACTGGAAAGTTAAGAGGAGTTAGTTGAAAGATGATCATTATACCCTTTGTGAATATATTTGTTACGAGATTTTCTGCCTCTCCACACTTTCACCCTCTTCGTTATCACGGTGTTAGCAATATTTGCATTTACCCCTCGCAAATATGTGTATTTTGAATTCTTATTGAAACGTACTGCCGTATAGTGATTAAAAAAAAAAGGCATTCGTGGCAGAATCGCAGTGACACGGCGCCATTGTCGCAGAACGTTAGAATTCTTGCAGAAAGATTTTTTTTTAAAGTTAAAGGAAAAAAAAGTGCTTTTCTTTTCAACAGGAATTAAAGCGTATAATATTTTAATCATGCATTTAGATAATCACTTTTTGACGAGCTCAATTTATGACGCTTAGTATCGTAAATCGATTAAATGTTTAGATTGCATTTTCAGCGGTTATTGCTATTGATTTTCACGTGGATTTTAAATATCCCGATTTATTTCAAACAATATGGAAAATTCAAATCGTGCATTTGCGTATTTACGTTGCGTTAATTCAATAGTGTTTTTGGCAGTTATTGCTATTGATTTCTCCATAATTTTTAAATCCGATATATTTTATGCGATAGTATTTATTGCAATCTCGAAACGAAAGACGCATTTGAGGAGTCCAATTCGCGAGATTTCGTTGTCGATCTTTATTTCGGCAATTACTACTAATACGGATTTCCTGATTTTTAATTATATTTTTTATTGTGATTATTATTTACAAAATGAGAAGAAGAAAATAATTTATGCGACCCCCCCCCCTATAGTATATATCACCCATATATAAAAATAAAAAATTATTACATTTTTCATTTAAAAAAATTTTTTTTAATTTTTTTTATAAACACAGCATCTTTGTTATTTTAAATTAGTAACATCATATATGACCTATTCTATTGAGGAAGAGTACAACTAAGTCCTTTCTGTTTCTTCCAGAAATGAAGCAAGTTTTGATGTTTTCAATCCCGTTTTCCTCTACAATGATTCGGTGGATTTCGATAGCGTTTTTCGTTCATCTTCTCAATACTAAATGCTTCTCAATACTAAATGCTTCTCCTTACGTGTATTTTTTTTTTCTTGCTTAATTTTTTCAAGGATTCTAAAAACATTTTTTTTTATTATTATTTGAAAAATTACTCCAACTCTGAATAAAGATTACTGTTAGAATTGAGAATTATTTAGTTGAATAATTTTTATCTAAGTTGTCACTTTTTCTTTTAAAAAAATTGCGTAAAGATTATTTAAATATTTAGGCTATTTGTTAAATAATTTTTTTCCAACAAGTTTGCGTATATCAGGGTGGCCATTCACAGGGAAAATGCAGGATCCCCTAAAATGACAGGGATTATGCAGGGAATTTTTTTAATGTTTCCTTATAAACTGGAAAAATACAGGAAATTTTGTATCTCGTCTTTTAAAAGTGTTGACACTCCAAGCCCAATTTATGGGATATTTAAGGATGATATTCCAACTATACTAAACTATTTAATTTACTATAGCATGTTCCTCTTTTTTCTCTTAAGTTTTTCCAGCAATTAAAACTAATAGAGTCGGCCCAATACAGCTTACATAATAATTGTTTTGCAGGGAGTTTTTTTTTCTCCCTTCCACGTGGGAATCCTGTTTTAATTTTAGAAAATGAGTAAGAACAACGTTATTTAAATAGACCATAGTGTAGTTTATCTACCACTACAGAAAAATATAATTCCAATTGACTGGTATATAAGACATGTTAACAAGATTCTATGTTGGACCTGTTCATAGATTATTTACATTGTCGATAACTACTATCCCCACATTGGTGACCTTCGGACGAGATGTGAACACGTCTACCTTGACAGAAACTCCCACTTCAATTCGAACACGCCTACTTCGATGGATGGTCCACATTGAACAGTTGACTTGCTGTTTGTGACAGCGACATTATCCACCTCCTCACGCTATTGCTACTCAGTCTCGATCACACTCAACGTCGGCCTGCACTCGACTGCTAAAGGTAACACAAGAGCGACCACAACCGAGAACTTAATACAGCTCTCACGATCAGCACTCAAAAGTACGGTGATCTTAATACAGCTCTCCCGGCATCTCACAAAACAGCAATGAATAACTAGTGGTATCTCGTTCATCGAATTCTATCACAGATAAAATTCTGGTGGCGGAGTACTGTAGTGTATCTACCACTACAAAAAGAAAAAAAAATACAATTCCATTTCACTGGTATCTAAGACACGTTGACTAGATTCTATATTAGGGTACCTTTTCATAGATGGTTCTCATTGCCGATAATTACTATCCCCACACTTAGCTATGCAAAACCAATTTTCATGTTTTACAAGTATTTACACTGTGCAAAGTTTAACTGATGCAAAGCATAAAATACTTATGTCACTATACTAAACTATTTAATTTACTATAGCATTATTTGTTTTAAGTATGCTAAACTGCTCCTTTTTTATTTTTTTATTTTTATTACTAGCATAGATAGACTAATATAGGTCACTCAAGAACATGATTGTGTGTTTCCTCTTAATATATTTTGTATTATATGTACAGGAAAAAACAAAGAATTTTTTTTCTCTCCAGATTTGCGTGGCAACCCTGTTAAAAACTAAAACTGTCTACTTTAACACGGTTGCCACTCCACAGGGAAAACCTGGAAAATACAGGGAATTTAAAAGTCACCTAAAATAACAGGGAAAATGCAGGGAATTTTGTTTCTTACTTTAGTCTTTTAAAAAATGGTGACCATTCAAAGCGTAATCCATGGGATATTTAACCTTATTTCAGTTATACTAAACTGTGGAGATAGTTGTTATCGACAATGTCAACTTTCATCTATGAGAAGGTAGCCCATCATAGAATTGAGTTAACATGTCTTAAATACTAGTGAATATTGTAGTGGCAGATACCCTACAAAACTATTTCATATACTACAGCATTATTTAAGTATGTTCAGCTGTTGAAATAAATAAATAAATTGTGGTACTCGTATAGCAAAGTAATTGTTGTTTCCTCATAATATGTACAGGGAATTTTTTCTTCTTCAAAATTTGAGTAGTAAACCCTGTTTAAGGTGTTCAAACAGGGTTTCATCGCACCCTTCAATGAAATTTAATCGAAACTCCGATGACCTAAGTAAAGAATATGAAAATATTTTTCACGACACATTAAATTGAATATTATTGAGTTAAAAAAGGAAGTACTACTAAATAAGCTGGGTTCTCCAATCTTTTGTTCTTTCAGTCTATGTGTGCATCTAACCGATCTACAATCAGCGGATATTTCTTGGCTGGAAGATTTATGTGGTGGTTTCCCGTAAGTATATTTTCTTATTCAATGTGGTTGTGGCTACCTTTTATTCATTACATACACCAAAATACCAATAAATATAGTTGGTCTAAAGTAAGAACTAGGAAGGCAATGTATCGGAAAATATCGATTCTGTGCCGCCGAACTGATGTTTGGAGTGGCAATTTTTCGAAGCATCAGGAATTGTGATTAACTGAGTTGTGTACGATATTTACCGATGTATCATTCTACATGAGCGCGATGCTGTCGATAGTACATCGATGTCTGAAAGCTTGCGCAAAGAGCCGTAAGTGTGTAGCAATAGCTGTGGCGATGTTCGTTATTATGGGTCTTTTTTTCATCGTGACTCGTCGTGGCTTTGCTGGCATGATGAATCCGAATGTGATAAAGAATCGAAGTGTTGAATCTTTTAGTTTGAAAAAAAAAAAAAAAAAACAATGCAACTAACTTATTGCGAATTAACGCAGTACTAAATGTAAAACATTACTGTACCGAAATATCACGATGTTAGCGTGACGATACATCATGATGCCATAATCCAGTCTCACTCAAGAGTCAAGAACTCACCCCGCCACAAAGTCTGAGGCCGTCTGCTGCTCTGGAAACAAGAATAGCTCATTTTAGGGAGGGAAGCTTCTCTTCATTCTAGGGCTAACACAATAGACCGAAGAAAAAGATTCTCTTGACCCAAAACCTGTTGGAAACAGTGAACCCAAACCTCTATTTGAAATAGGTATACCTCGTTACCATAGTCACCACCAGATGAATGGCTAGGGGAGTTCTTTAGACAAACTTTAAGCAGGCGATCAGCCTGCGTACAAAACGGGGGTGCGCGGTATAGGTACTTTTTAAACTGTTCTACCGAAAAATGCTCGACTTAGCGCGCAGGTCGTCGGGCTACCAAAGCAGTGGAGCCACCCCCCTGCTTTGGTAGCCCGACGCAGAGTTTCAAAATTGTGATGGCATTTCATCGGATCATCCTCAGGGAAGTTTCCCTGACTGTCGCCAATAGCCCATCACAGGTCTAATGCGACGTGAGAAAAGTACCTGCTTACTAATATCTGATACAATTGAGCTTAACACATCGTTTTGATACTCTGAGTCACTGATTCCACGAGCCATTTTCTGTTAACGCTTTAGGGCTTGAAAAACTGAACATATTGTCGATTGAGGACATGCTCTGAAGTCTTAGGTTTAAAATTTTATTAATAGCAGCGTAAAAGACTTAGAAGCTTTAATATAATATGGGTCTCTAAACGGAAAATCTTTTTTCTAGTTTATTGAAAAAGCATTTGACTTTTAGTGCAGTTTCAGTTTTACATACAAGTTCTTTTGCTCCATTGACTGAACTCGTGCGAAAATTTTGAAGAATAGTTAAAAGGCTTTAGCCAGGGTTTTTTGAAGTTGAATCTATGTTTTCTAGTCTAATACTAGCATTAAAATGAATTTAAAGATGGATATTGGTTTTTGTAAAGCAGTTGCTTCTATAATTTCCATAACTGAAGGCAATTCAACAAGCTGCGTAAGTTCATTTCTAATTAAGCAATCCTATCTACACTGGTGTGCAAAACTTAAGCAACAAGTGGTTTTTCGGCCACAACTCCCCAACAAAGTATAAGATAGCCATGAAATTGCAGTATAATATGCACGTAATTCAGTAGAAAGATTATTTGTATGCAAATTTTAGAAATAAGACGTCGTAGGTGATGTAAGTGTACGTAAACCTTGTGGGTCGGCGCGCGCAGGTCAAAGCTGTGATAAAAGGATGAAGAGCACCGCAGTTAAAGACATTCGCTGCAAGTGCAAGTGATTTGTTTTGTGAAACATGTCTTCAAGAAATTATTTAGACGACTTTACTCGAGGAAGAATGATTGGGAAGCTTGAGGAGGGGCGTAGTGTGACCAGTTTCGTTGAAGAGTTCGGGATCAACAAAAGTGTTGTTTCTCATGCTTGGAATGCCTTTAAAACTACTGGTACATCTGTTAGGAAGGTTGGTGGTGGCCGTCCAAGGAAAACAACACCAAGAGATGACCGTTACATTGTCCTCCAGGCGATAAGAAACCGTTTTCAGTCAGCGAGCGCCATATCACAGCCACAGGACGACAAGTATCAAGATTTACAGTGGCTAGACGCCTCCACAAAGGTGGCTTATTTGCTAGACGTCCTGAACGCTGCATACCTTTAAAAGTTAGCCATCTGCGGCACCGTTTAGAGTGGTGCAGAGAACACGAAACCTGGACACCTCATCAATGGAGTCGCGTCCTCTTCACAGATGAGAGTCGTTTTAGTGCTACAAGCGATTCTCAACGTCAGTTGATCTGGAGAGAGGTTGGAGCTCGATTTCATCCCAATAACATCGCGGAAAGAGATCGTTACGGTGGTCCTGGAGTTGTCGTCTGGGGTGGCATTATGTTGAACGGGCGGACTGAGCTTTAGATCTTCGACCGAGGTTCTGTAACTGGAGACCGCTACTGCAATGAGGTAATCCTACCCCATGTGCGTCTGTTCCTAGGGGCCATTGGACCAGACTTCATTTTTATGGATGACAATGCCCGGCCACACCGTACTGCTAATGTTCAAGAGCTACTGGAAAGTGAAGATATCACAAGAATGGATTGGCCAGCTTACTCTCCAGATCTAAATCCCATAGAGTATGTGTGGTATGCATTAGGGAGACGTCTTGCGACACGACAGTATCCTCCTGGTAACACCCATCAGCTGAAAGATGCGTTAAAAGAGGAATGGAGACGTTTACCCCAAGAACTCCTGGATAATCTGGTGCTTAGCATGGAGAGACGATGTCAAGCAGCAATTACAGTATGGGGAGGGCATATCCCATACTAGGGAACATCTGCCAGTTGTACTTACGCTTCTTCAGGCAATCATGTGTAACGCCACTATATGTCAAATAAAGCCTTTTTTTGTTCCATACCCTACTTTAAGCTTTATATTTATTTCTGCGCCATTATTCTTTTACCATCGTTTAAGTACAAAATAATGTACATCATATTCAAATTTCATGTCAATCAGATGATTTCTTGTAGAGTTATGACAAAAAACGCACTTGCTGCTTAAGTTTTGCACACCAGTGTAGAAGACCATCTAGTACAGTGGTGGGGAAACTTTTTTTAAGACGGGCCATTTGTAATAACTAGACAATCGTAGCGAGCCAAAGAATAATGCTTAATCGTTAAAAAATTTATGTGTTCTATATACATATATTATTACATACACTTATTATTTTAATAGTAAAAAAGCAAAAGGTAAGAAAATTATAAGCACAAAATATAAAATGAATTTAGTGTAGCTCTTGATGTGAAGTATTATCACTTTATTTTCTGGTGTCATTACTGGTTGATGGTGCATGAGAAAAATGAAATTGAGACTGTTTCTTCAAAATTTCATCCTAGTCCGGTTCCATTTGCGAAGCAGAAATTCTTAAAACTGATGAAAGGTGCTCATCTGTAATTCTGTTTCTTAAAGAAGTTTTCCTAAGCTTCATTGTTGAAAAGATTTGTTCGCATATATAAGATGAGCCGAACATTGTCATTATCTTCATTGCATGAGTAATTAGATTTGGGAAATTATCTGGACTTAAATTTTTATAAAATTCTAGTAATGGTACTGTATGAAAAGTTTGTTTCAGGAGAGTATTACAGTTCAGTTCTATTAACTCAAGTTGAAATTTTGCATCAACTTCTTCGTAATTAACATTGAATGGGGTCGCAAAAATACTAAACTCTGGTTCCATTTTCCTAAAGTCCTGAAATCTCCTTTCAAATTCTGAAGATAGTTTTCTCAAATTAATTTCGTATTTTTTAATCTTATTTTTTG
This sequence comes from Parasteatoda lunata, assembly GCA_949128135.1. Classification (NCBI taxonomy): domain Eukaryota; kingdom Metazoa; phylum Arthropoda; class Arachnida; order Araneae; family Theridiidae; genus Parasteatoda; species Parasteatoda lunata. The sequence goes on from OX421971.1 coordinate 4,517,424, forward strand.
ATATAGTGAATTTTAAAGATTGTATTCTTGGAAAATGAGAAAAATCAGATTTAAAGATCTGATTAGCAAATAATAATAACTGTAATTTGAAACTTTTCAGGTATTGCCAAATATCGTGAAGAAACTGATTTTTCCCTTGCAATTTGAGATTAAGTATATTCATCTGTACGAGGAGGTCTGTGAAAAAAGCGAAATCAGAAAGCCATGTTTCGTTTTCTAAGACGTCAAATTGATTATAAATGTCTTTATCAAGAAGAAAATTCACAATATCGTCTTTTAAATCCCAAATTCTTTCAAATACTTTTCCAGCACTTAGCCAACGAACTTTTGAATAATACAGGATATCGGAATGCTCAGACTCCAAAAACTGTTGAAACTGGCGATGGAACGAATCATATTTACTAGTTTTACAACAATATTAAGTATATGGTCAATATCTAAAGCCGATTTACAGAGAGCATCCTGATGTATGCGAAAAAACATCATTTTCCGGATACTTAGAATTAAATTTCCCAAAAAATCCTTGATTGATTCCAACCATATTAGGAGCACCATCTGTAGTTTCATTACATAACTTATCAATAGGTAAACGAAGTTTATCGATGAAATTTTCAAATTCACAAAATATATCGGCACCAGTCGTTGTTCCTTTCATTGACTGCAGCCCTGCAAGTTCTTCTGTAATTTCAAAGTGAGCGTTGATTCCTCTTACAAATATGAGTAACTGTGCAGTATCGCTGATATCTGTACTTTCATCCATGGTAATTGAATAAAAAATAAATTTTTGAGTTTTTGTAGTCAGTTGTGAAATTAGATTTTTATCAATATTTTCAATTCTCTCGGTGATTGTTCTTGAGAGAGACAGTGACTGAAAATCATTTTTCTTTTCAGGGCACATAATATCGCACACATCTATCATGCACTGCTTTATAAATTCACCATCTGAAAATGCTTTATTAGATTTAGCAATGTTATAAGCCAACACATAACTGGCTTTCGTAGCGCATCTTTGAGAATGATTAGCTCTCTGAAATAATTGTTGTTGACTTGATAAATTTTTTATTAAATCTTTCGATTTAATTTTTTTTACCTCTTCACTTAACGATGAGTAGGAGTGGTTTTCATGTTTGCTCTTGAAATGGCGTTGAATGTTATATTCTTTTAAAACTGCAACAGTTGTATTGCAAAGTAAGCACACAGGTTTTTCTTTAAATAAAGTAAAGAAATATTTCCACGTCCATTCTTCTTTAAAAACTAGACATTCTGAATCCACTTTTCTTTTTTTAACATCCATTTTAGACGTTACCTACTACGGAGAACAGCACACAGAAACGCAATTGACGAAAGCTTACTGCTAACTAATGCTCTTGCGCGGGTGTTTGCGCGTCCTCTTAAAATGAAGTTATAATTTTACTAAACTTTTATAACGTTTATACAAATATTGTAAAGCAGTTTGAAGCAAAGGAAACAAGAAATAGAGCAGACGCAAATCGCGAAGCTTTTTGGTTGTGATTGGTAAATTCATTTTCATGTGACGTCACAGTACCCTCCTCTTTGGATATTCATGGGCAAAATTCTGTATTCATGAAATTAAAATAGTTCTTCAATATTTTGATAACTGTCAATTAATGGCCTATTGTATTTTGGAGGCCATACGCAATAAATAATTCACGCCGGCAGAAAAATGAAAAATCCGCTCGTTGGAGCTTAAAATACGCAGTCTGCTACATGTGAAGCACAATTCACCTACATTAGATTCCGTATTGTCTGCTCCCCGAGAAAGACAAACGCTTCTTGGCGCCATTCTACAGCTATTCTATGAAGAACTTCTGATTTCAAAATTTTACCAATTGAAAAGCTGTCTGAAGCTATTTCCATCAATTTATGTTTTGTAGAACAAAAATAGAGAAAGTAAAAAGGTCACCAGTACTTTATTAAAAAAGAAAAAAAAACTAGCTTTAAACAAAGTATACAAATACTACGTATATTGTTTATATTTGCGACGGATCGGCAAGTTAAAATTCTAACCGCGGGCTGGATAAAACCTTCCTGCGGGCCACAGTTGGCCCGCGGGCCGTAGTTTCCCCATCACTGATCTAGTAGGTTTCTTCAGTGTATTTGGTTACAATAAGGTATACAGGGTAAACTTTCATTAAAATAGATTTCCTTGATCAAATTATAAAATACAAGTATTTCTTACTGATATATTTATAGCTAAATTCAAATTTGGCTATGAATATACTCAAGCCAAAATTCTTGATCGTTCCATCAAAATTTTTTGATGGTTTATGTCTAAGTACGATTTACGATGACCCAACATTATTTGATGGTCACCATCATCAAACATTTTCCATTATGCTCTTCTGATTTTTGATATACCCACAAACTACCATCATTCCATGCTGGAAAATGATATTTTAATACTGTGATGGTTAGCCATCAAGAAATGTTTGATTTTCATGAAACAACAATCCTTGATGGTTCTATCTATACATTTCCAGGATGATTTAATGGGAATTCTTGTTGGTTCTCAGGAATATACCATCAAAACAATTTGGATCTTTTATGTTACACCATTATAAGTCAGTCCCAATTCCTACATTCGAATGATGTTTGTTCATGATCGTTCAGACATTTCATTTCTAAGATACTATGATAGAAGTTCGTGATGGTCCATTATGGTACAACAATGTATTTCCATGATGGTTTAATAATAATTCTTGCTGTTTCAGTAGGAATAAACCATCAAAACAATTTTTTTGTTGGCTTATCATAAATCAGTCCGAATTCCTGTTGTTGTATTGTTACTTATCCTCACTGTCTGACGGAGTCAGACAAGATCCACGAGTTCGTTGACTGAAAGTAAGTCGAAGACTATGAGAGGATTGCCAAAGAGATCCTCCTTAGAGAGTCCCATGCAATCCAAGAGGTGCTCAGGAGAAGCCTGATGAATTTGGCACTTGGTGCAGGTGACGAAGGTTTTTCTGCCTTCGTTGAAAGTGAGGCACTTGATGTGACCGCTAGCAAGCCTTGATTGAACAGTCTGGGTATGTCTGTGACACGGGAGGTCAAGGGACAAACCCGGTTCTGATCCCTTGTTGATCAATTATGTGTTGGGAGTGTTTTCCACTCCTCATAGATTTTTGATTTTTTTCAGAGAGTATAACTCCAAAAAAGTAAGTGTGGAGAGGAAATTGTTGTAATCCTGCAACCCTCCTTAGCAAGTATATCGGCCATTTCATTCCCGTGGAGATTCACATGGGAAGGTACCCATTGCGAATGAACATCATGATTAAGTGAAATGAGCTTTAATTTAAGCAGGATAGAGGTGCTAATCCTGTCGCCTACAAGATGGTGGAGAGATTACGGCTGTCGGACAAGATCCATAGTTCACCATAATCCTCTTAGAATAGCTTCTAGTCCCAGGTCTATTGCAATCAATTCACTTCTGAAGACGGAGCAGTGATTTGGATTACGATGAGAAAAAGTCAAATTAGCTTGAGGGGTTTCAATATAAATGCCACTGCCAACAAGATTGTCAATTTCACTACCGTCAGTAAATATTTTAATGGCATTGTTAGGAATGTGGCTCAGGTTTTCCACGGTCAGTTGTCTAAGATGTTCTGTGATGTAGACTTTCTTGTTAACATGAAAATTTAAATTAAAGTGAAAGTGAACCCTGGGGAGTCCCTCTGCTGGATTTAAGCAGCATTGTAGCGAGTTGGGTTCAACATTACTATTGGGTAATTGAAGAGAGGTGGCCCAGACTGAAAGGACTGTTCCTCTTTAATCTTTGATGATTACTCTAGCTATTAAGATACATGGAGGTCTTGTTGCAGAGGCCATAACTAGAGAGTTTATTATAGTATTTAACAAGACCAGCTTAACTTGTCTTCTAGTATGATTATGAAGCGGCTGCAAGTCAGCTTCAAAAAGAACGATTTCCGAAGGACAGCTATGTCTCAAACCGGTGATAATCCGGGCAGCACTTAATTGTGTTAAAATAATAATCAAAACCTTTCATCGTAATCGTTTACCTATTTTGTGTTTTGGCAATGCCTCTGTTTTTGTAGATCTGTGTGTTTACAAACACGCCCTCCCGATGGTGTTCCTGCCTTGACGGGGCGGTGAGGCTATGCCGGCGGTAGCTTGCTACTGGTAGGGTCTCCCAAGCCGGACAGGCCGAAGGGTAGGTGCCAGACTAAAAGGAACACCACCAGGAGCCAAGACAGTCTTCTACCTCACGGTGCTCCGGTCTTTGGACAACAGAAGCTGCAAACCCCCCTCCCATGAATCCGTTGACAAATGAAACCGATGCTGCATCGTCCGTCACGCAGAATAATCAGGTACGCGCTCAAGGTTTAGGCAGAGGACCTTGTCCGAAAAGTAAGTTACAGTCTCCCCATTCACTGAAGTCCTTTGAAAATCTTACAGTGTAGCATTAATGACTTGACCACCCCAGCCGCCAGAATCACACTGGACCAATTGTTAAATATAGCAGAAGTCAGTAATGTTCAAGTTATAGCTATACAAGAAACCAAATTAAAAATGAAAACAATCTTGAAGTACAGAGGCTTTAATATCTATAGGAGATATAGATCTACCAATAGAGGAGAAGGCTTGGCCTTCTTTGTCCGTGGGCTCAGTTATCAAAGTATAGACACCCCTTCAGTTGGAAATTCCGATCTCGAAATCCAAGGTATAAATATCAACTGGAGAGGTAAACCCTTACTCATTTTCAATGTCTATCATCCTCCCAATCAAAAACACTTGCTAGATTGTTTTCCCGTACTCATGGACAAAAATACCATCATCCTCGGCGATCTTAACGTCAAACATTCTTTTTGGGGATGTTCCAATGATAATGACAGAGGTTCTGACCTACTCCAAATCGTTGATGACAACGACTTTTTACTTCTCAACGATGGAACGCCCACACACACCTCCTTCAGTTACAACACTTCTGAGGCTTTAGACATTACCATGACCAGCTCAGACTTATTTCCCCAATGCTCCTGGACAGTCCAGGACAACATTGGAAGCGACCATCTCCCAATTACCACTGAATTCAGGAAAAGACAAAAGACGTCAAACTCTTATGAGAAATTCTGGAATTTTAAGAAGGCAAATTGGGCCTGCTTCAGAGAATCTGTCGATGAAGAACTGGCTTCTTTGCAACTTTTGGAAGATGTAAACCAGTGCTGGCAGAATTTCAGAAGAATTATTCTTAAATATGCTAAGGCTTTCATCCCTAGAGGGAATATAAAAAGCTATATGCCGCTTTACTCCCAATTTACTGCCACTCTAGATCCACTTTTTGTTAAAAGAAAACACCTTTTTGAATCTGCCAGATCGTTGGGAGTCAACTTGAGACCAGAGATCAGCAAAATCAAAGCAGAAATAAAATTAGCTTACTCCCAACTTAAAAGATCTAGATGGAACGAAATTTGCAGTAAAATTGACTTCAGGACACCGGACTCAAAGCTTTGGAAACTGCTTAAAGGTATTAACAAAGAACAAACACAATATGAGAAATGCAACACAATAAAAGATGACAATGGCCAAATGTTTATAGATGATAAATCTGCTGCCAACGGCTTTGATGCTCACTACCAACAAATCAGCAGACTCAACTTCACAAACGGGGACAAGCCGGTAATGCACAAGGCAAGAAATATTGTTCATGGGTGCCGAAGTACTGATTGCGGTGACCCTTCTATGGCTACTAAATTTAATTTGCATGAGTTACTGTTTGCACTGGCTTTTCTCGACCTTAGCAAATCCCCCTGACCGGATGGAATCCATGGCTACATGCTCGAAAACCTTGGACCCTTTGGAAAAACTGCTTGACTTGAGAACCGCATTAACATTAAGTAGGTAACATTGAGGTAAATGTCCCCCGTAGTAAGGGACATTTACCTCAAGAATGGAAAAGGGCCACAAACATTCCAATCAAGAAACCTAATAAAGGTTCTTGCTCACCTGGAGACTTCAGACCCATTGCATTAACCTGTACTACGAGTAAAATAATGGAGAAAATGGTCTTATTCAGACTCCATTTCTTTCTTGAGAAAAGTAAATTTCTCCCTAGGGAGCAATTCGGCTTCCGAAGAGGTCACAGCACCATGGACCAAGTTCTCTTCTTCGCCCTAACAATCAGGAATGCGCAGAATCGCAGGACAACCCATCACAGCGTTGCGGCATTATTGGACCTCACCGAAAGCTTTCGACAGAGTATGGAAGGATAAACTCGTTATAAAACTACACGATTCCTTCAACATCCCAGGCAATACACTGGCTTGGATTTCAGACTATCTTAATCACAGACATATCAATGGAACTCTCTCAAATTAGGTTCATCTCAGCCAGGGTGTCCCCCAAGGAACTGTCCTCAGTCCAACTCTTTTTACTCTGTACATGGCCGGAATTAAGAAAACTGTTTCTCTCGGGTCTCGCATTGGAATGTTTGCTGATGATATTGCTCTTTGGGGCAGCGGTGACGACGTTGTCGAGATTGAATCGAGACTCAACATCTCATTAGAAGCCCTATCCAAGTACGCAGATGAACTCAAATTATGTTTCAACCCAACCAAATCGATAACCACCTTCTTCACTACAAATAAGCGACTTTATAAATATGAACCATCCTTGTTTCTCAAACACCAGAAGCTCTCCTACGAGAAACACCCAAAATACCTGGGATACATTCTCGATCCTGAATTTACAAGTAACAAACATATTGATTATATTGTCTCGAAGGTCAGGAAGCGCCTAAATATTAAGTGTATCGCAGGTAGGGATTGGGTAGCAGATGCAACTACTCTTAGGACTTCCTATCAGGCTCTTATTAGACCAATTCTAGAACATGGCTATCCTGTCTACTGCTGTGCTTCTAAATCTAATTTAAACAAATTGGAAAAGGTTCAACTGAGCGCGGCTCGCATCATCACTGGATTGAAACGTAGCTGTCCTTCAGAGATCGTCCTTTACGAAGCAGATCTGCAACCTCTTACCTTAAGAAGGCAGGCTAATTTAGTGAAATATTTCAATAAACTTTCCAGTTTAGACCAAGGTAATTTAACTGCTATCTACCTAAATCATTGGACCTGCAATCAAAGGCTAAAGAAAAACAGTCCTTTTAGTCATGTTAAATCACAACTATTAATCGTTGAAAATATCGAACCTCTTTTTCTTCATTGCAATCTCAGTACTTGCTTGGATCTAGACCATCCAGTCCCCTCCACCTCAGAGTTTACATACCTTGAACTTTTCGCAAGGCAAAAGGCCCAGAACAAACAAAAGTGGCTGCTTCCTCCTATTCACCACTGGTATAAAGCAAAAAGACCAGGACCCTCTATCTCTTCCTGGTGACAGGCAGACCAATACTTGCTTATCCCGACTGGCCAGTGGACACCTGGAAAATCTCACATTCTCTGCCAATCAAAAGATCTTTCCTCTTTGCCCTAAATGCCAACAAAACTAGGTATCTCCTGAGCATATCAAGATCTGTTTAGGGCTGGACTGGAACGACATTCATTCCTCTCGTCTATGTGAATTATTTATAATTGGTTATGGGCCCAGTAACGCAGATTGACTTGACATTTAGAAAGTATGGTAAACAACAACGTGGGAGATTTCATGACAGACCTTGTCGACCAACAGAAACTGGAGCACTTATACATGCAGATGTGTGTGGACTAGGCCTGGGCAATATACCGTAATACCGTCATTTACCGATATTTCTTTGATACCGCGGTAATGATATTCAAAAGTATATTCTTCGGTAATACCGAGTTATTGAACGTCGCTACGCCTGCACCTCTCGGTATTCACCGCTAGACAATCTCCTCTACCGACCGGCGGCGAGGAAGTGGCGGTATGGCACGTGATTGATTTAAGGGTTAAGAACTCAAAGGCTTGCGCGTAATATTTACGGTACCTCCTCTCGGCAGCTAGAAATTACTCCTACCGTCAATACAATATATCGTAGTATCATTTGACTTTAAAGCGCATGCGTCATATCCGTGGTATTGGCAATATCGGATTTCAAATATCCGCACGTTATATCAACCCTCCACGGTATACTTAGTTGCTGTTTTTGGTTTCATTTTGAGAATAGCGTACTTCTGATTTTAAAAATATCCGAGATTGTCGACGTTGCTTTTTGGATCTCCTGTGGAAAACGAATAATTCAGAGGAAATAAAGATAAACAAGGTATGTATCTATTATTTTCAATAAATATTTTATACATTAATAAATAATTAATTATGCAATTTCGTTTCTATACATGTTTTGAGAAATGTTTCGAAATTCAGCAATTTTAATTTAAAAAAAAAAATTTATATTTGTTTTGTATTAAATTTAAATTTTCTCATTTATTTATTTATTGTTGAACAGAAAAATACTTTCGATTAGAAAAAATGGGGATTTACGAATCGTGATCTTTGACTGAATAGTCTTAAGTCTTGACAACTTATAGGCAGCCCCCTGCGAGAAATTAAAACAGAAGAATTTGAACCCCCGGGCAAAACCTGCTCGTTTATTTTATTTTATCATTTATTATTATTTTTATTTATTTTTTAATTTGAAAAAATTTAAATCCATTTTGCACCGTTTCGAATGTAGAGGCGCGACAGATCACGATGCGGACCCCTAAAATGCATTTCTGTTGATGCTTTGTGGAAATTATAAATTTTCACAATTTAAATTGAAAAAAAAAAAAAAAAATTCAGATAGAAATGGTTTAGTATTTAAATTTGAAATAGCATTTTCAGAAAAAATTTTCTCTATTTTAGCGATTTAAATTTCTTACATTTTTATCAATATTTTGAAGAATTCTAGAAAATGCCGCAATTTTATTGAAAAATTATGCTTGAATTTTAGCAATTTTAAAAAACTTTGCAATTGGAGTTTCTTTGAATTTTAGAAAATCAAATGCATATCTATCGATGTTTTGCTAGAATTTATAGAATTCCGCAGTTTTAATTTAAAAGAAATATATTTAAATAATATTTTAATACTTAAAATGGCAAAAAACTTCCGTGATTTTAGCGATTGAAATTCTTTTTATCTTCATCGATGTTTTGAAGAAATTTAGAAAATGCCGCAGTTTTATGTAAAACAGTTTTAAAATTATAATATTTTTGTATTTAAATTTAAAACAGCCTACATTTAAAAATAATGCTTGAACTTTAGCAATGATTTGCGGGAGCTTATAGTTTTAAAAAATTTTAAGTTTAAAAAAAATTTCTTGCTGACAAAAGTTTAGAATTTAAATATTAAATATAAAAAAAATTTAACTATAAAAAAAATTTAAATATTAATAATAATTAATGTTTTGAAAAAATTGCTTTGATTTTAACGATTTGAAATCCTTTATTCATTTTTATCTATGTTATGAAGAATTCTAGAAAATGCCGTAATTTCATTTAATACAATATTTTAATATTTTTATACTTTTATAATATATTTTAACTTTTTTTTACAATGGCTTAAAATAAAAAAATTACTTTAATTTCAGCAAATTAAAAAAAAAAAAATATTATTACGGCTTTGTTGAATTTTAGAAAATAGTGGAAATTTATTGAATTTCTCAATTTAATTAAAAAATATATTTACGTAATATTTTAGTATTTTAAGTAGCACCTTCGAAAATAATTGTTTTGATTTTAAGGATTTGAAATTTTTTTTGATTTTTTTTTTTTTTTTTTTTTGGTTGATATTTTATCGAAAAATTCTAGTAAAGGCTGCAATTTTATTTAAAACAAAATTATATTATTTTTGTATTTTAATTTAAAAATAAAACTTGCATTAGAAAATGCTTGTATTTTAGGAATTTGAAAGATTGTTAGTTTCTATCTCGGTTTTGTGGAATTTTAAAAAATCAAAGAATAAATTTTCTTGAATTAAATTTCTTGTAAAAAAATATGTAGTCTTATTTTAAAATAGTACGATGGAAGGTTTTTTAATTGTATGTATTTTTTTTTTTTTCATTTATGTTTATTTTTGCTGAAATTATATTTTATGAACTAAATAAAAATTTAAAAAAATAACAATAATAGCAAAGATTTTATCACATTATGGATTATGATAATTGTTGAGTTGTAAAGTAAGACTGAAAACATTTGTCAAGAAAAATTTATATTTTATATATAATATATTTCATTATTATTCTTTTTTAGAATATTTCTGTTATGGATGCTCTTACTGATTGTCCAGGATATTGCCAGGTAGTATCAAAGCCCAACACTAAAAGCGCTGTATGGATTTATTTCGGTTTACCAGCTGATGATAAAGGCCGGATTTTAAACCAAAATATTGTTGTATGTAAATTATGTTAAAAAACTGTTGGATCAAAAAGTGGGGGTACAAGTAACCTGACAAGTCATCTAAAGCATCATCATCCTTTAAAATTTAGGGAATTGAACACTTCAAGCAAACCATTGACAAGAAGTATTATACGTGCCATTGATGTTGATGATCCTCCAGCTCCAGTTGATGCTGAGCAGAACGCAAATGAAAGTGTGAAAAAGCGTCAAAAAACTATGTTAGATTTTCAACCGCTGGACAGTAAATCCTCTAAAAATTGCACCGAAGCTGTGGCAAAATTTATTGCAACATCAATGCAGCCATTTGCCACAGTGGAAAATCCAAAATTAATCGAAATGGTGAGGGTTTTGAACCCAAAATATAAGTTGCCTGGAAGAAAACACTTTTCAACTGTAGCTATCCCGAAATTATATAATGACACGGTTGAAAAAATAAAGGCTGAAATATCTTCCATACTGAGTTGTGATATTGCAATCATTACTGACTGTTGGACATCCACAACCAATACTCCTTTTCTAGCAGTGACTGCTCATTATATTTCTAATGAATGGCAGCTTCTAAGTGCGTGTTTGAACTGCAAACATTTCATAGAGGACCATACGTCAGAAAATTTGATTGAAATGTTAACGAATACTTTAAAAGATTGGAATATTGATGTTAAAACATTGCCCTCAATAACATCTGATAATGGCACTAACATTGTTAAAGCTGTCAAAGATCTCAAGGTAAACCAGATTTCATGTTTTGCCCATAATATAAACATTGGTGTCAACAAATCTTTACAACAGTCTTCCTTGAAGACAGCAATTTCTCGCTTGAAAAAGCTACAAAACACCATTTCTCATTCGTGGAAAATGAAAAGAGACTTACAGAGAGCTCAAGAGCAATTGAGTATGACTGTTGAAAGCTTACCGAGTGCATGTCCAACACGTTGGTGGAGCACAACAAAACTTTGCAAGCGATTTTTGTCCAACCAGCTTCCTCTCTGCAAAGTTTTGCTGGATTATCCATCCAGAAAACACTTAATGCTTGAGGGATCTGATATTAGTGTTCTTCAAGATTTTGTAAGCGTCACGAATTTGCTTGAAGAAATGACAAAATCTTTAAGTGGAAGCAACTACATTACAGCTTCCTGCGTTCTACCACTGTTAAGTAAAGTTTAAAAAAATCTTCAAGTTAATGACAGTGACTCTGAAGTTAGCAGGAGTATAAAAAAAGAAATTTTGGTGGCTCTTGAAGCCAAATACGATGATTCATCAATGGCATTGATTTTGGGTCTTTGTTCATTGTGTGATCCAAGATTCAAAGTTAAATATCTAGAAAATGTGTCTGCCGTTAAAACTAGAGCAATTGAACTTATGGCTGAGTCCTATACTATGCAAGATGACCCACAAATGAGTGTTCCTTCTTCATCCAGTACTCAAACAGAAAAAAAAGGACTTGCTAAGTTTTTTGACTCAGATGAAGAAGAGGACTTAAATTCTAGGGAGTATACTCCAATAGCAAAAGCTGAGAGGGAAATGAATGAGTACTTAAATGTTTCAAAAATAAGCATTTCGGAATGCCCATTAATGTGGTGGAAAAGACATTGCGCCTCTTTTCCGAAATTGCAGATGATTGCGAGGCGATTCCTTGCAATACCAGGGACAAGTGTACCATCTGAAAGTGTGTTCAGTGTTGCAGGCAATGTCATTACAAAAGATCGTGCATCTTTATTGCCTGACAAAGCTGAGATGCAGATCTTTCTAAGTAAAAATTCCAATTATGTTTAATTGTGTTGCAAAATTTTGAGAAATAGTGTTGTGGTGTTTATAATTGTGTTGATGTTTATATTAGTAGTTGATGTTTATATTAATAAAATTTTTCTGTTTTAAAATAATGATGCTTCATAATTAGTTGATTCTATAGGATACTTATCCTGCAAGCTAATATAGGATAAGTACCCCATTCTTTTTAAATGATGTTCTTTAAACACATTAATTTTTATTTGCAAAAAAATATAGCATTTATAATATACATAACAATTTAATTACCACGGTATATCATAATATCGTGATATGAAGCACTCAATATACCACAATATCAAAATTCTGATATTGCCCAGCCCTAGTGTTTCAAAGACGATTTTTCAAAATTTCGTAGAGTTTTCTTCATGGAGGCAAAGTCTGAAGTGCCCAATTGTCTCAAGATCTTCTTAAATGAAGCTAAAATTGCAGGTCATACTGTTAAAGAATTTCTCAGTGATGGAGGAGGAGAGTTTAAAAATTCTCAGGTTTGTGAAATGTTGCAAAATAGGGGAATAAATATCAGATACTCTATACCTTACACCCCAGAGCAGAACGGTGCTGCAGAAAGAGAAAACCGAACTATAGTGGAAACTGCTAGATCTATCCTTCATCATAAAGGTCTTCCTCTAAAGTTGTGGGTGGAGGCAGTAAACACAGCAGTATATGTCTTAAATAGAACAGGTTCAACTAGGCAGAAGAATAAAACTCCTATTGAACTTTGGTCAGGCAGCGCTTTTGATATAGCCAACTTGAAAATATTTGGAAACAAGTGCTTCGTGCATGTTCCTAAGCAGCAAAGCCAAAAATGGGATCCGAAAAGTGTTTCCGGCTATTTTAGTAGTTACTGCGGCAATGAAGATTGCTATAGAGTTTGGGTAAAGGATCAAAACAAAATCGTTTTGAGTAGAGATATTATTTTTTCAAAATGAATCCTATTGTTCTATGATACCTCAGAATGAGAAGTCATGTAATAATGTCAACGAACCATCAATTAATCATGAATCAGATGTAGAATTCAGACCCTCTGACAAGAAAGATTTAGATGTGAGCCAGGAAATAGGGGAAGATTCATCTGATCCAGTAGATTTTGAAAATTTATCTTGTGTTCTTCTAGCTGAATATACAGAACCTGAAACATATAAAGAGGCCATTGCTTCAAAAGAAAGCAATGAGTGGCTTGCAGCTATGAAAGAAGAGATGGGTTCTTTAGAAGCCAACAATACCTGGAAGCTTGTGAATCTACCTCAAGGCAGAAAAGCGATTGCTAGTCGCTGGAAGTAAAGAAAAATACTGATGGGACTGTTCAGCGCTTTAAAGCACGCCTCGTCGCCAAAGGCTACAGCCAAAAAGTTGGTGTTGATTTCAAAGAAACCTTTAGTCTTGTTGTGCGTTGGGATACCATCAGAACAGTACTCAGTATTGCTGCATTTAATAAGCTGAAACTAATTAAATTTGATGTCAAAACTGTATTTCTCTTTTGAGATTTGCAAGAAGATATTTACATGTATCAGCCTGAGGGCTTTGAAGATGGTACTGAACAAGTCTGTAAATTGCTCAAGAGCATTTATGGATTAAAGCAAGCTCCAAGAATTTGGAATGAACTCTTTAAAAGTTTCGCTGTGAAATGTGGTTTGAAACAATTAAACTCAGATCCCTGTTTGTTTTTGAATGATGAGAAATCAATTTATCTCATTGTTGATGATGGAATTATTGCATCGCTAGATGAAAGTGTTGTAAAATAATTCTTAGAGAAACTTAAAAGTGATTTTAGTATTGTGATTGGTAAGGCCAACTATTTTCTAGGTATGCAAATTGAATGCCTTGATGATGGTGGTATATTTATACACCAGGAAGTTTACTGTAAGAAAATTTTGAATGGGTTTGAAATGAATGAGTGCAATTCAGTAAGTACTCCAATGGAAAAAGGTAGTAGAAAAATCTCGGCGACATAGTCGCAAAACGTTTGAGTTCTTGCAAAAAGATTTTTCTTTCCGGGAAGAAAAAAAAAATTTTTCTTACAGAAATTTGTGCGCCAAATTTGAATTGCACATTTAAATAAACACTTTTTGTCACATTCAATTTTAGTGTTTCGATTGTATTTTTGGTAGTTATTGATTTTAACGTGGTTTTTAATTATCCTGATATATTTCAGACGATATGGGAAATTTGAATTGTGCATTTGAGTATTTACTTTTTAAGCCAATGATTCTATCAGTTTTTTTTCTTTTTTTTGGCAATTATTGCTTTTTGTTTCCGATTTTATTATATCGCTTCTAATTCTGATATTATTTATTACAACAAACGAGCATTTGAGTAACCCCTTTTTGATTCACGTCATTTTGTCGTCGATCCGTTTTTCGGTATTTACTACTATGGATTTTCATGATTTTGAATTATTTTTTCTTAATGTGATAATGATTTACAAAATGCAATATTAGTGCGTTTTTCTCCCCAATTGAATCCGAGAATATCACCTATAATATTAGAATTAAAAAATATTACATATTCAATTAAAATAATTATATGGTTTTTTTTTAAACACAGCATTTTTTATTACTTTAAATTAGTATCTTTGTTATCATTGAAAGTATGTTTGTTATTATACATATTTGTTATTATTGAAAGTATCTTGCAGAAAGATATTAGTGCTAGAGAGTTAGAGAGCCCGTAAAAATTCTGCCATAGGGTATGGAGGCATGCAGAGAGGTGGATGGGGTATTTTTCATCATGTGACTTATCAATGGGGATTTCATTCAGGAAGCCCAAGAGTTGCACAGAGTTACGAGATACATACAAATAATTATATATATATATATATATTTCAACATGTAGTGTCATTTTTTTTATAGTGTTACTGTATTTTATCTCATACACTATCTATCCAAAAGTATCTGGATACCCGGTTGTTATGGTGATAATGTTGTGGGGTTTGGGCTGGGTCCATTAGTTCCTGTGGGTAGAACTCTGAAATGTATGTGGACAAGGCTGAGAGTCTTGATCCCATAGAACACTTTTGGGACAAATGCAGATTACATAACCAGCCAAATTGATCACTGCAAGCACTCACTGTGATGGAAGCAGTGATGAGCATCATTCACGAAAATTTTATTCATGACTAAATTTATTCAGAATAAATTTATTCTGAATGATTATTCATATGAAAATTTAGTCATTATTCATCATTCATTATGCAAATGTATAAAAAAATTTTGAATAATGATTGATGAATAAACTCATTAGTCATGACTAATTTTCTGAATAAAATTTTGAATAACCAGCGAAAAATGCAATCGATATGTCTTTGTCTATAACGAGATGCAAAACATCGTTTGCTCTTAAATGTCTTATTTTAGGAATTTCACTATAAAACTAAGACTATTTTTATGTTATTTTAACATACTTAGTTGTGCTAAAAAGTAGGTTTATAACAGTTTAGTTCGTTTTAAAATTTTGTTCACGAATCTATAAAACACAATTTCTTATAGTTTTTGAAAGCAAACGATAATCTTATTTTAAATTTTTAAATAAAATTTTAACTTAAAAAATTAAACGCTTTTTTGTTATGTTACCATTTCTCAAAAGTATGCATTATGTTAGACAAAAGTAAATTTCCTCAACTATTATATAAATATACTCGAAAAGGATTAACGTTTTATTTGTAGTTGTCATAATCGTAGTCAGAGTATTCCGTACCCATTTTTGTTGACCAGTGAAAATATTCAGTTATTCTTGACTAATGAATAAAGGATGCTCAATAAAGAATAATGAATGATTTATTCTTTATTCAAAATATTTCTGACTAATGAATAAATCTTTATTCATCATTCATTATTCAGAGTTTGAATAATTATTCATCATTCTTTATTCATTATTCTGAATGACAAATGCCCATCTCTGGATGGAAGTCCTATTCATATACTGGTGGAAAGGTCTTCGTGTGCAGGCTGTCATCAATGCAACATCATATTAATATGTGCCTTCAGGATGCTCCATACCAATGGGTGCCCGGATACTTTTGAAAAGATAGTGTTGTGTTATTGTTCATAATGTGCACTTTCAAAGTGGAAGATTGAGGGTGCAAAACTACTGCATAGTGCATAACGTTTTTAAAAAGTGCTTAATTTTCCTTTTTTGAAAATGATTTTTTTTTCTTCTTTACTATGTAGATTTGTGCCATGTATAATGAGCTGGGTTCGGTCAGATTCTAGCGCTCTCGTGTGTAACTCCGCTGCATTTCGCAAGATGTTCTTAATTTCAGGCTTCATTTTCCCACCCTCTGATATAGAACCGAAAAATTTCTTGACCATTTTATAAAGGCTAATATAATCGAGAAAAGTGTTCTTTGTCAGAAACTAGTTATTTTATCAAGATCATGTAGAGTCTTTGAAGAATATTTTGCATTTTGTTAATGTATATAGCGCTTAAAAATATTTTTTGAGTGCTTAAAAAGTACTTAAGAGGTGCTTGTTTTTTATTGAGAGATTTGGCTATGCACCCTGAATTGCAGGTAATTAGTTAGAAAAAGAAAAGAGTTGCAATTATTTATAAATTTTTTCAGGTTGGTGCTTCTTTATTTGCCAGTAATATTGGAAGTGAACATTTTATTGGACTTGCAGGCTCTGGAGCTGCCTCAGGAATTGGTGTGGGAGCATTTGAAATTAACGTAACTATACTTTTTAAAATATTTTGATTGGAAAGATTGTTGTATTAAGATAATCGTCATTTTAACGATTGGTGGCCTTGAAAGAAACTTAGAGGAAAAGGGGATCAACTCTAAGGGTGTAACTCATAGTCATCCTTGGATAAATTTCTACATGTGTTTGGAAATTTAACATATTTAAACCCCCTTGGGCACTTTGATTATTGCAGTTAGTACGAACAGACACCAATATTGAAAGAGTCCTTTTTAAATTTTATTAGTTGTATGATGTGGATTATATTTCATTTTTCTTTTATACATAAGTGAATTTTTTACAGTATTTATTAACTAGCACCTTCCAAAAAAGAAATGCTGAATAAATTTCGATCTAATGATTGGATATTCAAATATTAACAAAAAGAAGGTACGAATCAAGTGTAACATATCTCGGGGATATTTTTGTTAAAATTATTTATTATTTTGTATGATTACATTTCCCTGTGGCAACAGTATTGTTTTGTTGTCGTTTGCTGTATAGAGCGGCGAAATGTATCGCAGTATGTAAATAATTGCAAGCTATATATCTATTTGGCCCTTAGGCAATAGACAGGGACAGTGATGACGTATTTCATGACGTCAATCCCCGCCTCCTTTCAAACTCGTTCCAAACATTTTTTCGAACGAACCATTTAAATAGCATTTCCTATGTGAATTTAAGACGGCAAGATTTTTAGTTTATTATTGAAATAAGTAAATTTATATAGCGCTTCTAAGGGACTTATTCCTAATTTAAGTAGTTTTCTTTATACGGGGTATCAGTAGATTTTACGAGTTAAGTGCATTAAATGCTATTAGCGTTAATATTTGCTTTAAGCGTCAATATTTTTAACTCTTGTTTCATGTTTATAATAATGTCTTATTTTATTTAGAATTTGTTACAGATTCTTGACCTACATCTAATTTTTTTTCTTTAGTTTTGGAAAGGCGTGCATTGTTTTACAACGTTCTAAAATTAATTTTTAATCTATAATTAGGTTGTATACTAATGTCTGTTTATTTAATTATGTCTGATGATTAAATTTGTAGTTATTGTAAACTTTGTTTGCTTAAGATTTTCTGATTATTGTTGCTAATTCTCATCAACTTTAGTTTTTAACTACTAAATAGGAATAAATTATGTAACTTATTTAATACGCATACATATGTTTAAATCTGCACAGAATTTCAGTTTAAACTCAGATTTATTTTGACTTGAGATTTTTTCTTGTTTATATTTGTCAACATCATTAATTAGTTTTTAACAGTAGTTTTATGCATTAATTTTTTGTGAAAATTAAGATACCTTATTTTTATATAATTAATATTAGATTATTTCTTAACGTAACTAGTGTAGTGTTATGATAGTGCAGTGTAGGGTTATGTTAAATGGGTCAATACTATGTTTAGTTTCCAGAATTTTAATATATAGAATAGCTAAATTAAAGCAAATTTAAGAATTTATGAGAATTTATTTTATTTAATTAAGATTTTTAATTAAAGAAAAGCATTAAAAAGCTTTACATTTCCTATATTTTTGGTTTAATTTCAAGTTCTATATTTTGTTTAGACGACAAGATAGGGAGCCATCAATAAGCTCATTTATCATCAATTTATCTTAGAATCTCAGATTCCTATTTTATTCGATAAGAAAGTGCAACATGAATTATTTTAGAATTCTTTATAACATACTTATCCCATACATAAACTTTTATTAAACATTCATATTTATTAATCTATGTATTCAGATAGGTGTTTAAATTTTACATACTTAATAATATTAATTTCACATGCATTTCAAATAAATATAGTTCAAAGTTTTAAGAAGTTTTTTTATTTAGAAACTTTACTCTTTTTTAATTAATGTATGTATACATATTTAGTTATACAGCTTTTATATTTGGCAAATGTTACTGTTATAATTTTTTATGGAATAAAATTTGCATTTGACGGTCTAAATCAAAATTTTTTAAATTACCTTCATAGTAATATTTTATTTGTTGCAGTGCTTATGTTGAACGTAACATTCAATTCACCATTATCCAAATTTATTTTTAATTTCATAATACCTACAGTTTAATTGGTTGTAAATATGTTTTAAGACCTGTCAGCTCTCAAACTTTTGTTTAAGTTTTATATAATTTTTTTTTACCTCCTATCATTTTAGTAAATTTAGCAATAAATTTGAGCTATTTTAAAAACTTGTATCTTAAATGTTTATAATTTTCACTAATTTATCTGACTTTAATTATGCTCCTTACATAAATTTTTAATTTGTTTTAAAATTTTCATAATTATTTACAATTAATAAGTTGTCTCAATATTATAAAAAATTTTTTTTAACAGAATATACATATTTTAAGAAAAATTTAACATAAATTCGAAATAACATTTTCCAAATAATAAAATTCACAAATTTCCGATTTCCAGATTATAAATAGAATTTATATGGTAAATATTAAATGCAAATTCACCCAATCATTTATACAAAAAGTTAGCTTCTACAGCATTCTCTCCTCTTTCAATCAATTTAGGTTTATCAGAGAAAAATTTTACGATATGAAAGAGCTTAATTACACTTTTTCTTGCCATATCAGTGGTTAAATTCGACTCTATATTAATATGTTCAAATATTTAGTTGGCCCACTTTTAACTACATGAGAAACGCCATAGGGTTTGCTTCGTTCAGAACAAAGTTTGGAACGAGGAAAGCTAGTGACGTAGGACTAACCCTGTCTATTGTAGCTGGCTCGACAGATCCGGTGACGACGTGCCTTTTGTTTTATACCTTACACAGTTTCCTGTAATGCATTTACCATACGCAGTTTCCTTTTGCCATGGCCATTAATAAGTCAGAGGGTCAAACTTTCGACAAAATTGATCTTTACATTGATCAAAATAGACCCATCTTTGGACATAGTCATTTATATGTTGCACTTTCAAGGTGTCGCACTAAGGAAGGCATCAAGGCCTGTCTTAGCCTAATTAGAGCCTCCTCTGTTTCACTACTTCAGTAATAAAGAACTGAACTTTATGGAGGTTTTTAAAATTTTCACCTCATTATATATAACAAGAAAATTGCCTAGAGCCTAAAATAGTTATGAAGTCCCCCCCCCCCTTCCTATGGTCAAACAAAATGTATCGTTCTGTCCATTTTCTGATTTTCTGATAATTCTATATCCATCATGCTGAATGCCGTTTTCTGATTGTTAGCTTTATCATCAAGCTACGAAAAAAAATTAATATCCTTGCTGACATTAGGGCAGAGAATTCAGCTGAATTTTCGCCATTACGATGAATCAATTAAGCCAATCAGAAGCCTGTATTTTTGAAAGCATATACTGCCATTTTGCGATATGTAAAAATACAGGATTTTGATCAGCTAAATTTATCCATCTTAGTTGCCAAAATTTAGTGGATAGCCCTCTAGAAAGCCATGGATTTACGAAATATAAATTGTGTTCATATGATAGGTTAATGAAGCAGTAAACATAAAACTGATGGATTTTACACTGTACTGATATTTTGTTTTAAAAAAGTTCATTAAAGAAGGAAACACAAAATAAACTTTCTATTCAATTTAGGGGCCTGGGGCAGCTGCCCTGTATGCCCCTGCCTTAGACAGGCTCTGGAAGGCATTAAAGTACAAATTATTGGTGCCGGAGATATATGTAAAAGAAATTGATAAAAAAATGTTGTATATAGGGAGGTTTTGTAAATAATTTTTAATTTTATCATTGTTTTTTACTTACTTTTACAAAAACGTTCAGCCAGAAATATTAATTAACATTTCATATTTGTTTGAGATATTTCTTAAATAATGCATGCAAGTGCAAATCATTGGGTTCACAAAATAATGTGAAAAGAAAAATCAATGAAAAATGTTGTACATAGCTAGGTTTTGTAAATATTCAGGCCTATTGTAAATAATTTTTAATTTTATTGTTTTCACCTTATTTTTTTATAATATTCTGACAAAATTGTTTTCTGATCATTGATTACAGAATTATTTCATTTTAAAATTGTTTTTTTATTAGTATTCAGTATGAAAAGTAATTAAATATGCTTAATTTAATTTGTCAACTTTCAATTTCATATGTTTTTATTTTATAATTTGCTTTTTTGTCTGATTAAAACTAAAATATTTTGTCAGTTGACGGTATTGATGTTAATTGGGCATTTACTTGCAATGTTATTTGCTTTTGAAATATTACTCAGAATCAACTTATTAATATTACATGTTTTAATTTGTTTGCCATATTTTAAGATTTTTTTCATTAGGTTTTAATTGTTTTCTGTTTAAAATTTAAATTAATGGGGGGGGGGGAGAGAGATGAAGCACCATATAGGAAGCATCCGGCATCCTATAAGATCAACAATAATTTGAAACAGGCTCTGACATGTGTGCTTTGGATACGGAGATTAATCTTCGGCTAATGCCCTATCATAATGTGTTAAATAATACTGCTTCCTCACTTTATATAAGTTTATAATATTATTTGCTTAAGGATTGCTTTGTATGCTTATAATATTGCTGATAAATATTTAAAAAGCTTACTTTAAGAGCATACTTTACGAGAATTAGAGTTTTTGTTTATGCTTTGCATATCGCTGACCTACAGAAAATTCATTCCTTATTTTCTGAATGCTTTCGATTATGCAGATAACAAAATAAGGTTTATTTTCACCAAGCAAAAAGCCTTATAATGTAAACCTAAAAAGGTTTATGCAGTTTACGGGTAAACCTTAAAACTATATCTGGGGCTCTATTCTACGCCCCTAATCCAAAACCTTGGAAAACAACCTTCTATATAAAAACCTTAAATCGAGATTGACTTGGGGATTTTCAAGCAGATAACAAAATAAGGTTTATTTTCACCAAGCAAAAAGCCTTATAATGTAAACCTAAAAAGGTTTATGCAGTTTACGGGTAAACCTTAAAACTATATCTGGGGCTCTATTCTACGCCCCTAATCCAAAACCTTGGAAAACAGCCTTCTATATAAAAACCTTAAATCGAGATTGACTTGGGGATTTTCAAGCTGATAACAAAATAAGGTTTATTTTCACCAAGCAAAAAGCCTTATAATGTAAACCTAAATAGGTTTATGCAGTTTACGGGTAAACCTTAAAACTATATCTGGGGCTCTATTCTACGCCCCTAATCCAAAACCTTGGAAAACAACCTTCTATATAAAAACCTTAAATCGAGATTGACTTGGGGATTTTCAAGCAGATAACAAAATAAGGTTTATTTTCACCAAGCAAAAAGCCTTATAATGTAAACCTAAAAAGGTTTATGCAGTTTACGGGTAAACCTTAAAACTATATCTGGGGCTCTATTCTACGCCCCTAATCCAAAACCTTGGAAAACAACCTTCTATATAAAAACCTTAAATCGAGATTGACTTGGGGATTTTCAAGCATGAAAAATTCCTTTCATAAAGTTAATTTCAAGGTGAAAATAATCTTAAATCTAGGAAATTACTATAAGGTCATTATAAAGTTCTTTCTAAGGTCTAGATAATTATAAGGTTCTTTTCACAAAGTCTTGTATGCTCAGCTAAAATCCACCTTGCCATGAAATTTTAATGGACAATGCAAATTTTATCCTATCCTAAGTGTGATGTTAGCTAAAACATCATTATGGACTTGAGAGACCATTTTCCCTAATGACAATAATTTTACAAAAGCTTTACAAAATTATTTTTAATCTTTTTGGGAGGAAAGGTTTGAAACTGCAGTATTTTTGCTTTATTGAAAAAAGCTTTTTGGTACAAACATTTTTGTGACAATAAAAAGAAAATTCTGGCACAAGGTTGCCGTACATGTAAGGTTACATGCTTTCTGGGTTAGTGTTTTAAATAATTTTTTTATCAAACTAAATGAGCTTTATTTTGTGAAGAGAAAATCCTTTCGCTAAATAATTTACACTCCATGTTTTTAGAAAAACAATAGTATTTAAATATTTCATGTGCTTTTAATACTTCTGTTATTTAAGTCTTGTTATTTATTTTAATTAAATTAATTAATTGACTATTTTTTTGCTGTATTTCAGGCTCTAGCTATTATCCAACTCACTGGATGGGTCTTTTTGCCAGTTTTTATTGCTAGTAAGGTAGTATATTTAATTCTTAAGCACAATAAGTTAATAATTTAATTTTAGTGACTTAAACACGTTTTGCAAACTATTATCATTCATTTGTTTTTGTAAATTTCTTTAGCTTTTATATGAATTTTGATGATTCGACTTGTTAAATTAATGTGTCAGCATTTTATTCTAAAGAAAGAAAACTATCTTAAAACTGGATTGCCACTCCACAGGGAAAAGTTGGAAAATACAGGGGATTTAAAAATCACCTAAAATAACAGGGAAAATGCAGGGAATTTCGATTTTTTTTTACAAACTGGGAAAATACACAGAATTTTGTTTCTTACTTTTGTCTTTTAAAAAATGGTGACCATTCAAAGTGTAATCTATGGGATATTTAACTATGATATTTCAACTATACTAAACTATTTCATTTACTATAGCATTATTTAAGTATGTTCAGCTGTTTTTCCAGCAATTAAAACTAATATAGTTAGCCCAATATAGCTCACCCAAGAGCACAGTAATTGTTGCTTCATCTTAATATATTGTGTATAATATGTACAGGGAAAACACAGGGAATTTTTTTCCAGATTTGAATGGCAACTCTGCAAAAACACACATTCTTTATAACTCACATTTCAAATAACATTAATAGCTGGTTCTAGTATAATTAGTTATTGTTTATTTCATTTAGGAAATTAAGAATAGTGAGTATGTTTGCTTCATGTTTGAAAACAATCTTCTCTATTGATTCCATTTGATAAAAGGAAAGGGCATTATCTCTTTTACTTTAGAGTCAAATAAACTAAGGAAATTAATTGTACCAAGCATTCTTTATTTCCCAGCTGTGATTAAAACTAATCTTCCCTTCAATGTTGGAAGAGAGATTTTCAGTTTTTGGAATTTTTGCAAATTTCTTATAGGATTATTTTATAAGTTTAGTGGTGTTATGCAATTTCTCATACATATCAAGAAAGTTTATTCTCTTATTGCCATCATTGAACAGCCTACCCAATTTAGGGTTTACGGCTGTTAATGTTCAACTCTGTATCTTGTAAATTTAGACTCTATTCAGACGACAAGGGTACTCCTGGATCAAATATTGGCAGAAATTTTGCCTCTATTTTATCTCTATTATTTCTAAAAGTATTTTATTGGTGTGAACTTCATTATTAAATAAAATTATTTAATGATTTTTTAGTATTTTTTTTATTTATCAATATTGCTTCATTATTTTTTACACAGGGAAAATAATTCTTTATTTAATTTGAAATTAATACAAATTTAAAAAAAATGAAAATGTTAAAATCCTTAATTCTGAAAACAGAGTCAAAAATATGCATAATTATGGCAGATGTCTGTAAATAAAAATTATTCATAATAAATATTTAAATTATAAAAAAGATTTGTAACTAATTACACTATTGTTTTTCTCAGGTTAAACAGTAGCTTTAGCAGGTAAGTCAAAGTATTCAAAGACTTCACAAGCAGCAATCTTATTACATGGTGTGTAGCGATTTTAAAATGTCTTTAAAGATGCTAATTTCAATTTTTTTTTAAGAGTCCTTAAAGGTGTTTTTTTCATTGGGCTTTTTTGAAAAGTGCTTAAATTTCTCTTTTCAAAAGTGAGATTTTTTCTTAACCATGTCGATTTTACCCACGTATTATGCAAAAGCGTGCTTTTCACATTGTTCTATTCAATGTTTTCACAATTCAGTCAACAGTCTATTTTGACAAAACCATAAACCATGGTCCATAGCGTATGGAAACTCCTACAATTTTACATGGTTTGTGAAGTAATTGCGAGTCCGCATGTGCGTCTACTGAGTTCGGTGAGATTATTGCACTCTCATGTGCAACTCTGTTGCATTTTGTAAGATATTCTCTATTTCGGACTTCATTTTCCGTCCTCTGATATCGAACCGAAAAATCTCTTGATCATTTTATAATGGATAATATAATCAAGAAAACAGTTCTTTGTCAGAAACCAGTTATTTTATTGTGATCATGTAAAGTCTTTCAAAACCATTGTGCATTTTTTTAATATATATATATATAGTGCTTGAAAATATTTTTTGAGTACTTAAAAAGTTCTTAAATGATGCTTATTTTTTGTTGAAAGATTTGGCTATGCATCCTGTATTGTCTGGTTATTTTCCTCCTCTTTTATATCAACCATGAATTAATGTTTCAAAACCATTTGCCACCATGTATCATTGTTAAACTTTTCTCTCCATAAGTCCCGCAGTGAACTGATTGGAAAGACACTGTTCCCTGTAGAACACTGTAGTTAAGCATCACTGGCTGCGGTTAGTAAGTGTGTGTGTGGGGGGGGGGTGATCACTTGGATAAGTTTGCAAAGGGTTTGAGGGTGTTCGGTGTTGGTCCTCATTAAACTGTTCTACCATAAAGTGCTCAACCTCACACTCAGGTATTCAGGCTACCACAGCAGTGGAGCCATCTTGTTTGCATAGGATCAAAATTGCTATATTATATCTTCAGATCATCCTCAGGGATGATCCCAGACTGTTTTGCAGACTGTTACCAATAGCCAATTATTACTTCTAGTATGACACAAATAAAGTTCCAACCGTTCATTTTTTCTTTCAATTTTATTAGGTTTGTACACTGCCAGAGTATATGTCGAAGAGATTTGGAGGTTTAAGAATCAGAACATATCTTGCTGTTTTATCCTTATTTTTATATGTCTTCACTAAGATATCGGTAAGTCACTACTTAGAAAAGTTACCTTTTGATAATTGTTATAAATCGCTGCCTGTTTTGTACTGTTCCTTTATTTAATAATTTATTGAATTATATTGTACGTTTCATTATTTTTTGTTGATAGATTATTATGATGTAAGACAATTTTTAATATTCATGATGAAACTGCACATCTTTTGACTCTGATGCTGACACATAACTTAATAAATGAAGACAGATATGAAAAAAATTATACAATAAAAAGTGTTTTCTATGCACCGAATTTGAAATCTGAAATTAGGTTCAAACCTTATTACAAAACTATTGAATTGTTATAAAAGTAATGCAAAAATGATTTATTAAGAAAATTATTGTTTGACTTACTAACAAATAAGTTTTCCATTTTTCTTTTGGAAATTTCAATGAATTAAGGTAAATATTTTAAGTTATACTCTTCTTTACTCAGGAAAAATTTAAACTGATTGTGTGAAGTGGCGAGATGAGAAACAGATGCGAAGCAACGGACAGAAATAAACAGGCATGATACCATTGAAACAAACGAAGCGAGATATTATTTTTGTGACCACCTCTCATTATTAAAATATCAGTGGGAGTACTTTTCAGAAAACGCTTCGCAAAGCGATACTTGTGGCCTGAAGGAGATTTCACTGTAAACACATGCAGCACTCAACATGTTAAACTGATCTTCCAAATCAACAACAGTTGCATTGTCTTCATGAATTATTTTAACTAAAAAAAAACCAAAATACGACCTATCGATGTTAACAGGAAAATAATTTGACTTTTGAATGGTTCACTACCTATTTGTTGGCTTTAAAGTTTATAGTTATTCCTTTTTCTGATGTAAGTTTTGCTGTGAAACCTCTCTAATGTATCAGGTTTTAATGATGTAGAATTTGATAAGGTGTATCAAATAGAATGATCATCCATCTTTATTGGCAAAAAATATATATAATTTGAATTAAAAGCAAACACAAAAGAAAATAATTCTTGATGCACATATAATTATCCTGTTTTCGATAACTTCAACCGATAAAATGTTTGAACATAAGAAATAGTTATTATACTTCATTGTAGTTTTTTATATATATATATTTTTTATTGTGATCGATATAACTTATGTTAATTGTTTGTATATTTGTCTATAATAGTATTGTTTTCATTATATAAAACTTCTCATGCGTTAAATTAATGAAAGGTTCGTGATAAGAAAATAATCATAAAAAATTATTACATGTGTTCAATTTTATAAAATTTAATTTAATAGTTTATTTTTGTAAGCACAGTTTTTTTGTTATTTTAACTGAGTAACATATATATTTGTTATTAATAAAAGTATATTGCAGAAAAATATCTGTGCTAAAGAGTTACGTTGCAGATAGCTCGACTAAATTCTGCTGCAAGGGTCCTGAAGGTAGTGTAAGCCAGTGATGTGGTCATTGCGAACCTTTTTTTCACATCCCCCAGCAAATTTGTTCAATTTTTTTTTTGTTCTCCTGGTTTTTTTGGATACTGGATAAAAACTTCTAATTGAATTTTTTTTTAAATTTTCATTCATGGAATATAATTTGAATTTTGTTTTTTCAGCATTTATATTTGGTAGTTAGGGGGGATGTGCAATTCCTTTCCCCTCATCAAAGATACCATGGAGCGCAAAGGAGTAAAAAACATAAAATTTATATCTGTATATAGATTAGAAAAATATGGTAGCCCACCATTACTTTTCTCTGTTATTCCTTTTTCAGGTGCGGTTTTTGAAGAAGTAAATCTGCATGAACTGTTCAGTTTTCTCCCTCTTTGTTCAGTAATAATTACTTTACTGATCTGATTGTTAGCCATGCAGATTTATTTTTGGTTAAATTTTTATTCAGCACTAGGGATGCACCAAAATACAATCTTTGATGCACTAAGGATTGTAAAAATTTCATTTTAACATTTATTATCAACGAAGTCCAAATTACTTATTTGGTAATGCGATTTTGGTAAACAAAATTTATTGACACAGCAATGTATTTACAATAAATTAAAAAAAATAAAAAACAATAAAAAACTTAAATATTATATTACAATGCTTTGTGAATTTTTAAAAAAAAATTTTTGAAATTTTTTTTTTTTTTTTTGTTGATAAATGATTGATATCAGGACTGAAATCAAGATTTAAATTGAAAGATTGTGCTCCTGAAAATAATTTTATTAATAACAATTTTCAATTAAATGTTATAACTATGTTTTAGCATTTTAAATTAATTGCTAATAAGAAAGATCACCTATAAAATTAATTTGCTATTATAGAATAATTTAAAACAATTTAAAGTATAAATTTGCTATTACAGAATAATTTAAAACAATTTAAAGTATAAATTCAAATGTTTATAAAAATAGGTATTGTAGCAATATTTTTTTTTGTATTTTTTTCTTTGAATCTCTTAATGATTAAATTTTTTTAGTGTGTCTACCTGTGTTTTCCACTAGCATCCACATGCCTCTGCATGCCACTGATAAACATTTATTAAGAAAGTTACTTTCATCAAAAGTTAAATGTCTTTTTGTACAAAATTAGTCTTAAATTGTGAAAATGTATTTATATTAATAAATAGTGTGTTTCTGAAAAATGTGAATACTTATTGATTGTCAAATTATTTTGACGATACAAATTTTATACTTTAAGTGAAAATATTAAAAATTTGCAGGAATCATAAAAGTACTTTTTTTTTATTTTTTATGATTATGTTTGTACCTTGATAATGAGGTATTCTTACTATCTGATCAAAGTTGGAAAATATTTCTTAACAATAACTTTTTTTTAAAAAATTAAATTAATATGAATGTTATTTAAATGAATGATAATTTTACTAATTTGTAAAGTATTTTTCTGAATGAAAATTGTTTCTGTGGCTCTGTTTAATGTGTTGTCTTTTTTTTTGTTGTTGAAAATATGGATATCTTATATTTTTCTTTTTTATAGGTTATGTGATTTGGGCCATGGCCTCTTAGGATTACATTGGTCATTATAACAATTAATTTTTATTTAATTATGCAGGTCTTTCAAAAATGTATTTGAACTCAAAGTTTATATGATAATCAACAAATAATGTATTAATAAAATATTAATTTGTTTTTTTACTACCAGATTCAACATTCAAATTTTATTTTAATATTTTATTTCTTACATAAACCTACGCTATTTGAATTCATAAAAATTTTTGAGACACCTTGCTTAAGTTATTTTCAAATTTAATGGCATGTTTTAATACATATTCATGCACAGTTTAAGGTAACTCAAAAAGGCCCTTTGTAGAAAAAAATTTTCTATCCATGAAACATTTCTCAATTATTTCCAACTTAAACTTTATTAACTCGAATATATTTATAATTATACAGTTATATAATTATACCCTGATAATACAGTGTAGAAAAAAGTATAACTATGAATATCTTTATAACTTATCCATCTTAGTCTCTTAAGGTAAGACTTTGAGTTCAAAAACATTTTTTTATTTGCATGTCATTTTGAATTAAGTGAATTCCTTTAAGCATGTGCACACACTTTTGTTAAACAAATGAAATAATGAACTGCTTAATTTTTGTAATAAGCATTTGAAATTATTTATTTTAGAAAAGTAGATATTAAAGATTATTTTTATATTACATTAAGAGAGTCATAACATTTGGTAAAATATTTTAACTGTTTTGTTTTTTTAATATTAAATGTAATTATTTTATAAAAATGTTCTTTGTGCAGTAAATAATAATTGAATGAATGCCCTTTTAATGTTAGACTCTACGCTCAAGTTGGTATTAAAAATTGTAATAAATTATCAATGCATGTTGAGTTTTATTTTTTTAATGAGCTATGTATTTTTTCTTTTTTTTTTCTTCTTTTTTTTTTTTTTGAAGATCTACATCTGTTTTGAATTGCACCTATTTGTGTTCATTTTCGTTAAGTAATCTTAAATATTTTAAAAATAGCAGGGGAGCCATCCCTTCTACAGAGGATCAAAAATGCGATGGTATGTCTTTGGATGATCCTCAGGGATGTTTCCCAGACCGTTGCCAATTGTGCAGCTCTAATGTGATGTAAATAAAGTCTTTTATCAAATTAAAATTTGCATTTCTTAACTTAATTACTTTAGAGTGCATTTGAATAAATAAATGCCTGAAAAGTAAACATCTGAACTTTTATTTAAGGCAAAAATGTTTATTTGAGTTTTTATAAACTTAGTTTGGGAATAAGCGTCAAAGTTTGCGTATTTTTTAAGAACTGCTAAAAAAATTTTTATGGAAATAATTATCAAAAGTACTCTATTTTAATCCTGAAATTTTATTCTATTCTTACTCTGAAAAGGAACTGTTTTAACATTGTTGTGATCATTAGCATTTTTAATTTTCATTTCAATTTTTCTCCAATATTAACTGTTATCAAATGGTTTTTCTAATGATTTATAGATCTCCTAAAATGATTTTTAACTAAGACTGCATTGAAATTTCTATTGGTGCATTAATACATTTTAAACTTTATTTTGTAAGTTCTGTTATTTTTATGTTAATTTCAGTTGAAATATATGTGTTTGGTTTTTTTCAGGTGAATCTTTTCTCTGGCGCAGTTTTTATCAATCAAGCCCTACATTGGAATTTGTATGTGGCAATTATTGGCCTCTTATTATTGACTGGTGTTTGCACAATAACAGGTAAAACTGTGAAGTATTAAGTTGATATTTGTAGCAGTATTAGCCCAAATTGTTATTCCATAGTGGTTCGTTAGATGCAATTTCTTTGTAGAATTAAAGTGTTATGGCTATTTCAGATACATTTAAATTTGGATATGATGTAGGGATATTTATGCCAGAAAAATTAACAAAATCTTTTAGGGACAATTGGTTTATTAAGTAAATATTAAATCGAATATAGCCACATTCGGAAATTATAAAAATAGAGAAGTTCCTCTAAGGGATCAAAAAAATCATTCTCTTCACATCAGGAGTATTTTGTAAGTATTTTGTAAATATTCAACGATTGAGAGGCTGAAGACTTCGGTCCAATTACCAATAATTCAAAATTAAAAGTAAATGAATTGTTCCCAACAGGCAGTTAGGAGCACGGGAAGAGATCCACGGGTTTTGATTTATCGAAGATAACATAGCCAAAAATAAAGCTGTACCCCCATAATCGATATTATATTTGAAAATAATTTGGCGAAAGCGAATCACCAAAAAGACTGTGCGAATCAGTATAACCATGTTACTGAAACATTTTTGTGTTAAGAAGCCAAGAGTAATAGATAAATTTTGTTTTCGATTTAGTCATGGTTGTGAATTAATGGGTTTTACATTAGTATTGAAATAAAAAGTTAGCCGTTGCATTGATTGTTAAGAAACAAATACAATATTTTATATTCACTTTTTATGAAATGTTATAATAATTTAAATAACTGGTTTAATTTAATTAAAATTTGATTAAGAATGATTAAAAAAATTGAATAAATCTTTAAAGTTAGAAAATATGTAATGCCTTTTGGGGGCATCGCAGCGATTATTTGCAGAGCTGTAGTTGGACTATTTTTATCTATCTCTTGTGTTCACATATATTTCTATTTCAAAAGTGTGATTATCTTTTCAAAAGTGTTTACTATGGGATAGATAATATAACTGTATCAATTTTGAAAATAGATATTTTTTTCTGTTCAATAGCATTAGGAAATTTTTATGTATCAAACATGTAAGCATGAAAAGCTTTCAAAAATGGAGGTGTTCCTTTGTATTGCAGCATAATCACTCACTGTTTTTAGATTATACAAATTAAAATTTTATTTTATGTTGTAAGAAAATAAATCATGCCAATTATTTTATTTCATCTCTAATTTCAATTTTGTAATTAAGATTAGAGTTTTAAAATTGATTAATAAAAATTCTGGTTTTTGAGAATTTTCATATTCTGTTCTTATTGTTTTTACACATAATAATCTCCAGGGGGGCCTTTGAGAATCCAACTTTTTATAAATTGTATTAAAAATTACTAAGAATGAACAACATTGTCATAGATATTTTTTGAAATATATATTGTATAAAGTGTGTATTTTGTTTTTCTTTCTACAAATAATGATTATCATGCTAGCGCTGATAATTTGAATAGTTTATCACCAGGAAAATTTAGAAAGGCAATATCTATTTTTTTATGTTCCAATGAAGATTTTAGGTACTCAACTTTTTACTTATTGTTCAATTTGCACCTGCAAGATTTTTACTCACCTGTAAAATAAATTAATAGGAGCAAGTTATATGTAAAGTCATAATGTCACTAAAAATGCTTGACCATCACCAAATCTGTTTAGTATTATAATTAGTTATATAATGGAGATTATGACTTAGAGAGTTGAGTACCTAATTTTAACATAGAAAAATATATTTCAGATGACTTTTTAAATTTTCCTGGTTATAAACTGTTCCAATTATTGGTGTTTGCATCAATCACTGTGTGGAGAAAAAAATGCATACTTTTGAATTTTTCGAGAATATATTTATTTTAAAAAATATATAATGCAATTCTGTTTATTCTTGGGTTTTTTTCACTGCAATTTATAAAATATAAGATTCTCCTGGCCCCCTATGCCCTGCCCATGCATATAGACGGTCCTGGATAGGACTTGTTAAAAGGTTCATTAAACCTTCTGCAATTAGTGTTTCTTCAGTCTCTTTTACTTTACCCCTCCCCCCCATACAAATGCTGTATTTAAAAAGAGTTTTTAATGTGTTGAGAAAAAACCAAGCTTATTTTTGCCCTAGCAAAACTTTTATCTCCTCTCCTTATTTTTCTTTTTCTAAGAAAAGGAAAAATAAACTTAAATCTGAAATGCTGTGAGCAGAATTTTTAAATAGTTGGTATGAATAATAATAAAAAGACAGTAAAGATTAATTCTAATTTTACCAAAAACTAGAACATATCAGTTTTATTTTATCATTTTATAATGAAGTATCGAATTTCAGTGTTTATTTTTTCATTTTGTACCTTTTGCTTAAAGTTACTTGCGTTGAATTAATAATAAATTCATTCATAATTTTATTAAAATATAAAATTAAGCAGTATTTGTGTCTTAAAATAGCACTAATTTGTATTTCGTAAGCGCTATTTGAATGCTTCTTTCTTATTGTATTTCTGATAGCTTGTTTGAAAAGTTAGCATCTTTAAAAAAAAAAAAAATCCAAACCATGGTTTACTCTACTTTATTATAGCTTTTGTTCCCACTTCTTTTTATCATGGGGCGACCGCCACCTATCGTTAAATACTGCGCTGAAACCGTCTACCAGCAGTTGTCGCGTTCGATCATCATCTAGCCACGCGCTTGCTTTTTATGAAAAACATTATTGTTCTTTTTCTTGCCATTTTAACAGGTCTGTTATATTTAATAAAACTTGTTAAGTTTGTTATGTGAATTCGTGATTATTGATAAGTTAATTCACCTTCTGATCTATACTTACAACGAACTACACGA
This sequence comes from Parasteatoda lunata, assembly GCA_949128135.1. Classification (NCBI taxonomy): domain Eukaryota; kingdom Metazoa; phylum Arthropoda; class Arachnida; order Araneae; family Theridiidae; genus Parasteatoda; species Parasteatoda lunata. The sequence continues at coordinate 4,550,520 of OX421971.1, forward strand.
ATCATTATTTTCAATCATGCTTAAAAACATTTAGGACATGTTAGAAGTTTTTATGCATAAAAGTTTAAGGACTGATGAAATGATCTGAAATACTGTAAAATTAATCTAGAAGTGTTTAAATTAGTTTGATCACCTCTTGAAATGCAGTGCCCAGTAAATGTAAGAATTTAAAAATAGAATTGTAAATAAAAAATGGGGGAAAAAGTAAGTTGTGATTATAAAGAGCAATAAAAAGCATATCATAAATAGTCTCTTCAGATGAACATCAAAACTGTTTATTATATAAATTTTATTAAAAGCAGCATGTCTAATTATTTTTCTCAAAAATTTTATCTCCACAAACTGGTGACCTCCAGATGTGATATGTATAGTTCCTTCATCAGGAGTTGGCATTTGGCTCTGTTTTCATCACGTGGTATCCGACGATACTATTTCGCTATTTTTGGGAGAAAAATGTCCTGAGCAACGGTGCTATTCGTATGAGAAATTATTATCGTATGAGAAAAATTTCGCAAAATTCGTATTTATTTCGCAATTTTATGTGCATTTTTTAAACATTAGATATTTCATAAATTTGATATTGCTTGATTTTTGAGTGAATAGTTTGTTCTTTTTGAAACATTTTGCTGCTATATATTTAATTAGCTAAAATAACGAAAGGTTTAATAGCAGATGAATAAGTGAATTAAGTGACTGAAAAAGAATTCACACAAGTCTTGCCAAACAATTTCTTTGGATAATTCTCCTTAATTATGTTACATAAAAAATGTAGCTCGTTATATAAAACTTTGTGAATTATTTACATTGTAATTTAAAAAAATTGGTCTTTTGGTCGGCAAACTCTTTACTTGCTGCAGAAGACAGAACTTGTTACTTCATAAGTTAATTAAAAATTATTCTTTGTTACCTCCTGGAAGCTTGGCATACTCGTATTTAATACTATGACTCTAATTTAAATGATCAAATAAACTTTTTTGTGTATTATAAAATACATTTATATACTGAAGCACTCATTTAGTAAAATATTTTACATTAACTGAATGAAATGTTAATACTTTTTTAGGTGGTCTTGCAGCTGTCATTTATACAGATACTTTGCAGTTTTTTGTCATGATTACAGGAGCAACTATTGTCGCACTTAAAGGTATTCATTTTTTTTTATATTTCAACTTAGATTGCTTTTTAAATATCACTTCAATTACAAAGTGAGGCACAAAAAAGTCTTAAGAAATTCGAAAATTTGAGTTATCAAAAATCAAATAGTTAAAACCATAAGATAAAAAAGTTTGGATATACTCCAGCTCTGCTCTCAGATAATAAGCTGAAGCTTTAACAGTTTTACCAAATGCAATTTTTAGTTTCAGATTTTAATTTGAAAAGTTAATTATAAAAAGAATATTTAAAGAATAACAGGGTGCGTTGTGTTTTTAAAAAGTGCTTAAAGGTGTTTATTTTTGATTTACTTGATTTAAGTGCTTAAAGGTGCTTTGTTTTTACTAGGGGTTTGTAAAATGTGCTTAATTTACTATCTTTTAAAACGGGGTCTTTTGTTTGCCATGTCAATTGCCATTCTAAATTATAAAAAGTGTATGATTTTCACAATTTTATCTGCAATATTTATCAGAAACTAGTTATTTTAACAAGATTATGTAAAGTTTTTTAATTTTATTGATTATATGTTTATAAATTAAGAACTTTAAATCAAAGGGAAAAAAATATTTTTGTGTCTGCTCAGGTCCTAGTTATAATTCTTTTCGAAAGTGATTAAGAATATTTTTTGAGTGCTTAAAAGGTTCTCAAAAGGTGCTTATTTTTTGTTGAAAAATCTGGCTAAGCACCCTGAATAACAATCATCAGCTTAAACAGAAAATAAGACTTCAGTTTAAATCCCAGGTATTTGTCCATTGTTTATAAAATAATTTAATCTAATAAATCATTTGATCAGAGTGGTAGAGATTCACTCTCCTGCCATAGGTCCTTGGGTTCGATCCTTGGGCTGGGCAAGGTGGACTCAGCCTTTCATCCCTTCAGACAGAGTGTTCATAATCATCCTGATTTTTATAAGTATTGGCTAGGTGCCAGTCATCCAACAGCTTCAAGGAGGGCAGCTGTTATCTCGCACCACCCATTGCAGCTGTTTACTTACTGGCTGTTCTGTGGAAAAGACTCTATGATCAGGTATGCAACCCCATAATATGACTACTGCAAAAGTTTCATTTTGGTGGCTGAGTGGAAGCGCTCTCGTGCTTCAGGCCCTGTGTTCGATCTTAAGGCTGGGCAAGGTTGACTCCGCCTTTCAGAGTATCAATAAAATGAGTACCAAGCATACTTGGGAACTTAACACTGGATGTTCCGCGCTAGGCTGACCACCAAACTGGAACTGAGTAAGGCACCGTAGGCCTTGGTCCTCTATGGGCTGTCACGGCACAGAGTTTAGTAATAAATCATCCTTTATCTTAAATGCTTATAAATGTATTTTAATGATGTAAAGTCTTTTTATCGATATCAGCAACTTTGCTGGTGAGCAATGCTGCTAAAATGTGGCTTGTCTGATGAATAGAATGAAATGGCTGGAGCATTTAGAGCTTCAATAAAAATAGCGTAAGAGCCCGCTGATCTCCAGCTCCTTGTTGAAATGCTTCTTCATTCAATTTTATGTTTGGTTGAAATTCTGTTTAGTCACCATCTGATATTGCTTACCTTTTAATGCTATAACAACCCATGCCAGAATTGCGGCGACATTGTCACAGAAAGTTAGAGTTTTTGCAGAGAGACTTTTCATATGGGAAAGGAGAAATTTTGGTTTTCATGGGAAAGGAGAAATTTTGGTTTTCCTTTCTGCGTAATTTTTCGAAAATTTTTTTTTTCTTTCTTTTTTCCCCAAAGATATCTTTTTTGCGCATTAGAGAGGAACGAAATAATCCTGATTTTTCTATTCTCATTTAGGGATTAAAAAAAGGATGTAATGACTGGCTTCAGTAAATCAATACTATAAAATTCAGAAAACTCGAAAGTTTAACAGAAAGTTCGCTCTAGAAGTGATTTTCTTTTTTTTTGTTGTTTTTTTTCGTTAAATAACACAGAAGTTTTACACACCTATTTGAGTATCTCTTTTTTTTAAAAGAGTCCCATTTGCGTGATTTCGTCGCCTATCTTTATTTTTGAGTTACTGCACGGATTTGTGATTTATGTACAAATTTTAATTTATTATCGTTTCATTTATTTACGAATTTTAGTTTTTGTAATGATTTACAAAATTCAAAAGAGGAAATAATCAGTGCATTTTTCTGCCAACAAAATGCGAGAAAGCCCCTATAACATTAGAATTTAAAAGATATTACCTTTACAACTAAAAAGTTTTATACGTTTTTATTTTAAGCTTTCTTCTGTAAGCACAACATATTTCTGATTGTTTCCAATCACTACCAGATGAAATATCAACACAGAGTTAGCAAATTGTTTCCAATGTTATGAGCAAATATCTATACAGACCACTTATGTGGGAATGGATGATTTAATCGTATTTTTTTTTAACACAGCAATCTCTTTCTTGTTAGAGCTGCCAGAAATAATTCATAAAATTATTCCAAAAAAATCTTTACAAATTTAGGTTCTAGCAAAAATCTTAAATCGGACAAAAATTTAGGAAAAAAGTTATTTTTTTTTGTCATGAAAAATATTTTTTAATATATAGGGTCACTACACCCTGGGCTAAAAAAAAAAGGGGGGGGGAGTTTCTTATCAGTATAGTAAATACATTTACGCAATTTGGATTTTTGCATGATATAAAAATTTTGTGTTACTGAAGATCGTGAATATGGGGTCCAACTTACTGTATGCAGTATTTTTAAGTGATTTTATTTTATAACCGTTGTTGAATAGCCGACCCAAACTTTTGTGTTTCACTACTAATCGTAGCCTTGCGATTTTGAACCCACTCCAGAAGACAAGGTAACTTCTGGATCAAGTATTGGGAGAAATTTGCTTTCATGGAGCACTTTTTGATGGAACTAACGTGCAGT